>OY755214.1:13108060-13304993 GCA_963576765.1 Draba incana | reverse complement strand
CAACCATTATTGGTTAGCCTCACTCAACTGCAGCTGCAGAGCTTCCTCCTCCGACAAACTCCTAAGCTCCCCTGCAATTTCCATCAAATTCGCTCTGGGATCAGAGTCGACATTCTCCTCCAACCCCTCATCCAGATTCTTATCAGTATACTGCTTGGATCCCTTAGTTGAAAAACAACCTCCAGACCTCCCAATGTTTCCCGACTCCACTCTCAATCGTTTCCCATTCATAGACATATCCATTTCTACATTAGTTGGACCAAAAACCAACCCACGAGTGGGCGTACTAACCTTTTGATGTTTGGACCTAGGCCCATTAGATTGTTGAACCTTTTTAATTCCCATAACCTTACCTTGGCTCACAACACGGGACCCACTCGTATTCTTCTCCCCTGAAGCCTCAAAAACAACTCCCTTTCCTTGAACAACACTCTTTCCTTGTATTATTTGATTGGGGATATTTACATCCTCATTTTCCTTATTCCCTCTTGACCCATTAACTCATCCCCGTATCTCCAAACTTTCCAAGTCTGCCTCCAAATTACCAAATCTGTTTGATACCGAAATATTCACCGAATCAATTTGAGTCGGAATACCACCTCTCACGCCGTCCCCCACGGCCCTGTAACGGTTTGTTCGCGCAGCCGACCGTCGCACTACTTGCGTGACCGGCGTAAAACCCTCTGCATCCTGCATTCTTCGGTTCACCGTCTCCTCTCGTAGCAAAACAGTCGCATTTCCAACCACTTGCTCATGAATTGCCTTGGGGCAATTGTGAATCAAATGACCATAGATACCGCAACTAGAACATATATTGGTTAAGCCCTCATAAGATACATAGTATCGTTCTCCATTAATCATGATGGTGCCTTTAAGTGGTTTCTTCAAGTTTATCTCCACACATATGCGGGCAAACCTAGCCCTTTCAAACGTCAACGTCGTAGAGTCTACCCGAATTGGCTTGCCGAGACCTTTCGCAATTCTCATTAGAATTGATTTATGATAAAATTTTACTGGGATATTTGACAAACGAATCCACACCGGGGTCGTAACTATCTCGTCCTTCAACGGGTCGAACTCCGGCGACCAAGCTTGCACCATGAGATAGCTTCCAAATGCTCTCCACGGTCCACCCGTTAACGCTGTCAAGTACTCCTCCTCTTTCTCAAAGCAAATCATGAAAAAAGGGCATGGTAGATCCATAACAAACATCGATCCCGTTGGTTTCCACATCTCCCTTAACCTCTTGCTCAACACCGAGAGTGAAACATGCCTTCCTAGGACTTTCACAATCATACATCTCTTCCACAATCCATTCATCGCTTGTAACACTTCTTCTCCAATTGTGATAACCGGCTCACCATCATCACCGTTTGGAAACTCCAGAGCCAATCTAGCCGACACAAACTCATCATTCAAGACTTCTTCTGGGATCGGTCTCCCTCCTACATCTTTCCCCGTAGCCGTCTGAGCCCAAGTCACAGATATCCATCATAGCCTCATCCCGATCTCCATCTCTCAAAGCCCTAATATCTCCCGTAGTCGCCGTAGTCTGTTTATGTATCTTGTGTTATGTTCTTTTATCCGTAACTAGGTAATAATAATATTAATATCAAATACACGTAAGGGATTTAAAAAGTGTACCCAGATCCAACGGCTAGAAAACAATCTTTTTTATTATTTGATACATACAAGCCACGTGTTCTTTCTCTGTTACTGCTCTAGTCATTTTCAAAACAAGAAGAAACCTTAAAAACCCATCGGGAAAAATATCTCCGGCGAAATATTTGTTCGCTGATCGAACGAAGAAGATGGGTGTAATTGATTTGGTCACTAGAGTTGATTCCATCTGCAAGAAATACGAGAAGTACGATATCGATAAACAGAGAGAAGCTAATCTCTCCGGCGACGATGCTTTCTCTCGTCTCTACTCCTCCGTCGAATCGGCGATCCAAACTGTTCTTCAGGTACGATTCGATTTTGAATCATCCGATTTCGTTTCCGTATCTGTATATTTGGGTTTGTGTAACCGTAAAATTTCCGATTAGAAAATGGAGGATTTGTCGTCGGAGACGAATAGAGCGAAATCTGTTGCTATGAACGCAGAGATTCGACGAACGAAAGCTCGATTACTCGAAGGGATTCCAAAAATTCAGAGACTTGCTCTCAAAAAGGTCATTCTTCTCACCTTTGCATCATTTACTTGATTCTAAGGCCTGACTGATCTTGTCTTTCCTTCCCTGGATACATTCAGAAAGTAAAAACAAACTCATTGTCATGTTCATACGCATTAGTCTAAGAACGAGACTCAGATCCTGGAGGCATTAACTAATGCTTACCTTCATCGATGGAACAAAGGCGAACACTTCATCAGTACTTACTGGACAGACATTTGCAACCATACAAATCTGCACATAAACACAATCCAAAATCAGAAAGGTGCTCAGGGTTTGTTGGATGAAATTAAAGCTCTTTGGAAGAGTTTACTACCTCGCCTTCAGAGACACCGTGCTTCTTTAGCGGGCTGATATCAGTCATCCGCGTTAAGAGATAAACAGCTCAGAATAGAATCAAATCGGACGGTCTAAAGACGATAAAATGCAGCTAAAAAAAGGATACTCAAGGATCTGTCTCACAGCCTGAGGATTCGCATAGCAAGTACCATATTTCACATACTCCAATCCTCTGTCAAAAGACCTGGAAACAAAACTACACTGTTAGAGAACCACCATGGAAACAAAATGATACAATGTAGCGAATCCAGCCACTTACACAGGAATTTTGATGGTAGGATCTTCAGATAACACAGTGGTTTGTTCCTTGATGCCTTGTAGGAATTTCAAAGCTTCACAGTCCATCAAACATTTTGCATTCTCCGGAAGCTCTGCAACGAAGACAATCCATCACACAACAATAAACACCTATTACCAAAACCTCAACGAGAATGAACAAAAGGGTTCTTGAGAGAACAAACCCTTTTCAGTCTTGAGCTCAAGTGGCCCAGAATCTTTGGACACAACTTTTCTTAGCCTTGCTGCTTCCTTTTCCACCTCTAGACTCTAAAACAACGCAAATGAAACAGGACACAATGTGAAGAAGAAATTCAAGGGTTTCTAAAGATTGTAAGCAAAATCAACGATTTGGGAAAAAAGGTTAAACCTTTACTAGTAGTAAACCCTTCAAATTGGTCATCAGATTCTGGGATAACCTTGAAACGGGATTCTGATTTTCCTAAACAAGTACACAGAAGATGACATGCAATTGCATACACACAAAGAAAGAATTGGGACAAATGGTTCGGAGAAGAACCTAGATTGTGGTCAAAATGGACTTTTGCCTTCTTGGCCTTGGTTGAACTATCGTCCTTGCCGGTTTTGGACTTGCGAGACGATTTGAACCCAAAAACATCCCAAAAATAGAAAGATTATATATCACTCTCTGCTCAACTGTTTCAATACTTGATTTGTTGGATGGGATATGAACTACAGACAACAATAGGACTTGTTACATAATGTTTGCCATGTGAAACCTCTGAGTATATAACCTTTGCCGTGTCATCTACAAATTACATGTAATGAAGAAGATATCATCAAAAAGGAATAAACTTTGAGACATATAACATTGATCTTCAATAGAGACCCTATTTCTAAGGATTGATGTTGCATTCTCTGAGATAAACGTGTCCATAGTCTACATGCTTTGACCAGAAGCCTCTGTATCTTGGAATCCCAATCTCTAGCCATGGTTTGAGGTTACCATTATAATGTATGACGGCCGACCTCTCAATATCCCTCTGGTTCACACTCGGGTTGTATCCAAGCCCTAGCGTGTGCCATTTCCGGTCTATCGGGTATGTTCGTTTCCAAAATGTGATCAGACCAGGGGGCAACGTCCCTAGCTTCCACAATTCTCTGTCTTGATTCTGCAGTTCCAAAATATTAGATCAGCAAACATTCTTGAAATCAAAAGACAGATGCGACCACGTTCATAAGCAACTAAACCACAAGTAAATGTATTTTTCTACGTACCAGATCCTGCCATCGATGATAAACCTCTGTGATGTTTTGCCTCTTCCATTCGTCCAGATCAAAAACATTCATACCATATGCCCAACCGCAAGCTCGGGGGTCAAAATTCTTGGAGATGAGTGGATTTGAGAAGTTCAGATAACGGTCAAAGCGATGAAAGCTTTCCCCACAAGTCTCTACTGCACCGTTGACATTACCCTTCAAATCAACTGACCAAAGACCAGAAAGGTCCTTCTGCACAACTATATCATCATCCAAGAAGAGCACCTTGCTGAGCTTTGGGAAGATCTCAGGCAAGTAAAAACGAAGATGATTAAGGATCGATAAGTATTTTGGATTCCGGAACTTCAAGTTCGTATCTGAATTTGTGCGGTGGGCTCTGAAGTAATAGTCTATCATTGACCGAGAACCAAGCTGTTTCAGAACAGGACTGTAGCTTGAATTCAGCCATGTAAATTCTTCAACATTCTGAACCTGGATGGTGGCTTTGCCTGGTGGGTTGTCTAGGAACCACATCCTCATTGCCGCATAGTTGAGCCTGTCCGTGACAATGTGGAAGATGTGCTTTGAGGGATGCTGCCAATAAACCATTAAGACCCATAAGTTTAAGACAAAGACACACATTTAAATCTTCAGTCAAATGAGCAAAGTAAATTCTTACCTTTGCATTGGTTATGGTAGAGTTAACAACAACTGATGTAGCCAAAACATTGTCAGAGAAGAGGGCATAGTGATACAGCTCATTATCTTCTAGCTTCTCTTGATTTGGGAATTGTTGTTGAGACGAATTTAAAGCATAATAATCGGTAGTGAGGCGTAGAGGGAGGCAGTGAAGGCCCTTTGGAATCGTCTTAGCAGTCAATTGTGTCAAGAACATGGTTTGCTTCTTATGGACCCGTAACTGCTCCTCTGCTGAGTGAAGCATTGCACGTAGCTTCTTCACTACAGTGGAACAATCATCTTGGATCTGCTTGCCTTTGGCCAATGTTTGCTCCATTGCTTTCAGTTTTTCAATAGCACTGTATTTCAGAAATGCCAGAAAATTTTAATCACAGCAAGAAAACTGGTCATTAACTGCATTTCCAGGGGATACTTACGTCTTTGGCAGATCTGAATCCTTAGAGGCATCTCCAAGTACCCGTTGAACTTCTTTAATACGGAGTCGAAGCTCTCTCACAAAATGTGCATTAGCCTTTGCTGCTGGAAGTGAAAGATAAACCTTTGCCCTAATCAGCTGATCTTTAAGATGCCTCACTTGAGCATCAGACATCAATACATTTCCTCTTTCTTTCTCAACTCCGAAAGCTTTAGGCTTTTCTCGCCCATCATCCGTTCTGGAGGTTCGCTGGGCCAACTGAACATGCATCCTTTCCTACAAGAAGATAATAAGATCAATGCGAGTAGAGGCATAACTGTGGCACAACAACACCAAAGGCCATAGCATCTAATTATGATAATTACATTCTACCACAAGGGCAAGTTCCGTTTTTCCTAAACTACACTATCAAGCAAGCATAAAGTCAAATCTTGAGCCTATCAAAGAGGAAAATCCAATGCAAATCAATCTGATCTAAAACAAGAACTTGTGACCATGTGGAGTAGAAAACGTACCCTAATGAGTGAATTATCATCACCAATAGCTTGAATGTGACTGTGTCGAGGATCTTGCATATCATCATTTGGCTTGTACACTGCATCAGTGACTTGTTTGATGGAATTTTCAGATTGAGACTGATTATTATCATCATCATCAGTAGTCGAAAGAACTCGAGCAGTCTTTAGGTCTCTCGGTTCTGAAATCTTGTGAGCATCAAGAGAAGAAGACGAATCCGGATTTTGTTTGGAATAGACTACACCACCCAGGACTCCTCCTCTAACAACTTCTGGTGATTCCTATAAGCATTTGAAGAAAGATTGAATACAAAAAATCAAAGAATCCAACTTAAGATCTGAGAAAGCGTTTCGTCAAGTACCCACCCGAGGAAGCAGATTTAAACGACGATTCTCTTCGGAATTGAAAGTCTGAAACAACAAGAACCAAATAAAGAATCAAAATCAAGCGTAAGTAAGACGAAAACCTCAAAACCCCATCAATGGAGGAAGAAAGAAGAAGAAGAATACTAACCAGAGCCGTAACGTCCTCGAGGAAATCGCGTTTAGCTACAGAAATCAAATACAGAGAGAGATTATAAGAAGAAGCTATCAAAATCAACCAAATCGGAAGAAGAAAATTCCAAAATCGGAGATTCAGAGATTTAGAGAGAACTGACAAAATGGGGTCTTGAAGGAGGCGGTAGGATCGGTGTAGAGAAAGATAGGAGCAGCGACGGTGAGGAAGATTAAGAAAAGAACAAAATTGCGAAACTTCACCATCGTCATCGTCATCGTCGCATCAGATCAAATCAACAATCTTGAGAATGATAGTTTTCTGAGTTTTTTTGTTTTAGTGAGAGAGAAGAAGTGAAGAAAAACTAGCTTAGCAGGTGGGATGAAAAGACGCTTTTACCCTTTTATCTAGTTTATAATAGGGAAGTTTAGTAACTCTCACTAATAAACAAACATCTTACTTAATTAATTTCGCTTCACACAAATACTAATATAAGTGAATTAATTATAGTAAGATTAAGGAGAGTGAAATGTGTGGTCCACATTCCATAACACAGCTCATCAATCAATTAGACCGACACACCTAAATATTAGTTGGCACACTCTAGTGAATCTTAATAACCAAAGAATTGAGATGAATACAACTTGTTGATCAAATGGATCCACTCAAATCAGTCACAACTAGTCATGGCCTGTTTTGCACATTTTCAATAGAAAATGGATCGTTTTGTATACAGAATCGACAATAATTTTTAAAAAGGCCGTTAGCACATATTTTACGTAATAGCCTGTAATGTCTGCAATCAAACTCCAAACACACTTGGCTCAAAAGTGCCAATGGATCCTACATTCTTCAGTTTTTGAGTCATAGTCACATGAGAGACTAAGCAGGCACCATGATGGATGGATACATTAAGCCTTGCTTCCTTGGGGAATTTGTAACGACTCTCCAAGAACATCTCATTCATCAATTTGGCTGTACCGAATAGCGCAAAAAAAGTACAAGTAGTCATAAACACATTTCCGGGATCTTCTGTACGGGTTGGTCTGATATGTCCTGATTCATATGAGTTTGTCCACACATAGGACTCGTAACCCGTTGAACATCAGACTCGCTCTATTGTCTCATGTTCTTGCGGCATGTGCAAGCAGACTCTAAGACACCTAAAGTGGAAAAGGGAAAGCAAAGATACTAATAGTTGTGTCGCCTCTTATGCACACCATGAATGTGTAGTAGCTAAACCGTTCCCTTCACCAGATGGAAAAATGGCAAATGGGACCACTAGATATGAAACTGTAAATGTTGAGCGTCAAGGCAGTTATGTATACAGAAAATAAGGCAGTTATGGATACTAGAAGTGGAAACTTTGAGGTGAGGGATTTTGCCAAATAGTCAAAGAGCACATGATTACTCTGTACCTCTCTTTAAGAAGACATTAATGTCCATAGTCTCATCATCTTCATAAAGCTGAGCACTCCTTGGCTTGTTTCTGTAAACTTTTTTCTCTCAGGAGTTAGAGCCGTGCGGTTGGATGGAGAAGACCAAGAGAAGCTGATCGTGGAGGGACATCGAGTGGAAATAGACAAGCTCGTTCAAACTCTGAAGAAGAAAGTAGGCTACACTCAGATCCTCTTTGTCAACAATCTCTAGCTCTTTTACACACCATTACCATCTGATTTTTACTGCTTTTTTCTGGTTTTATGATGTATCCTTGGAGCAGTATTAGACATGATCTCTATTAAAAATCACTAGATTTCAGTTTGCTATAATTTTGTTGTCTAAATTGCTAACGTGCATCATGAAAATGTCATAAGAACATTCCAATACCACTGGATTAGGTTAAAACATACAGAAAATGTCATTGTGACAGGCATTAAGCCATTTTTACATAACACAGACCTTACTTGATTGCATTACATACTCACAAGCCTAAACAAACCAAAACATCTTTACGCTAACGGTTAACCAGCTTGGATCTTGATTCATTAATGCACTTTATTCACTATCGATCAATTACTCCCTTAAGTAGATTTCTTGATCTTAGATAGCTTCCCCAATGCCTCTTCCAAGGGCTGAGTGATCTTATCTTTTCTCCCCTGGATACATTCAGAATCAAAAACAAACTCATTGGCATTATCATACACATAAGTCTAAGAAACAAGATTCAGATCCTGGAGGCACTAACTAATGCGTACCTTCATCGATGGAACAAAGGCAAAAACTTCATCAGCAGTCTCTGGACAGACATTTGCAATAATACACAACTGCACATAACCACAATCCAAAGTTAGCATCTCCTCATGTTTTGTTGAGTGAATTGGAGCTCTATGGTAGAGTTTACTACCTCGCCTTCAGAGACACCATGCTTCTTCAGAGGACTAATATCAAACATACACGTTAAGTTATAAACAACACGTAATAGAATCAAATCGGACGGTCTAAAGACGATAAATGCAGCTAAAAAAGGATACTCAAGGATCTGTCTCACAGACTGAGGGTTCGCATAGCAAGGACCATATTTCACATACTCCAGTCCTCTATCAAAAGACCTGGAAACAAAACTACACTGTTAGAGAACCACCATGGAAACAGAATGGTACAATGTGGTGAAAGCTACTACTGACACAGGAATTTTGATGGTAGGATCTTCAGATAACACAGTGATTTGTTCCTTGATGCCTTGTAGGAATTGAAAAGCTTCACAGTCCATCAAACACTTTGCATTCTCCGGAAGCTCTACAACAAAGACAATCCATCACACAGTAATCAAAAAACATATTACCATAAACCTCAACGAGAATTAACAAAAGGGTTCTTGAGAGAACAAACCCTTTTCAGTCTTGAGCTCAAGTGGCCCAGAATCTTTGGACACAGAACTTTTCTTAGCCCTGCTGCTTCCTTTCCCACCTCTAGATTCTTTTAAAGCAAATGAAACAGACACAATTTGAACAAGAAATTCAAGGGTTTCTAAAGATTGTAAGCAAAATCAACGATTTGAGAAAAAAAGGTTAAACCTTTACTAGTAGTAAAGCCTTCAAATTGGTCATCAGATTCTGGGATAACCTTGAAACGAGATTCCGATTTGCCTAAACATGTACACAGAAGAAGATGAACATGCATACTCACAAAAGAAAGAATTGGGACAATGGTTCGGAGGAGAACCTAGATTGTGGTCAAAATGGACTTTTGTCTTCTTCGCCTTGGTTGAGCTATCGTCCTTGCCGGTTTTGGACTTGAGAGACGATTTGAACCCTTTTCCTCCCTTTCCCGACATGGCTGCTTCCGACGGCGAACGAGATCAAGCAAGCGAGGAGGAGGAAGAGTGTGTTAGCGTCAAACGGCGGAGAATGAGAACAACTGAACAATAAACCGATTATATACACTAATAGAGTGCTAAATGGGCTAAAACGGGTTTTTACACTTTTTGCTGACCCAAAATGAAATGATGGTTCTCCGCTTTATACGTGGATTAATATTTTCTATCAAATACATTATAAAAAAATATCAATGTATTATTGAAAATTGTTAATAGTGGTCAATTCTGATTTCGATTTAGTAAAGCCTTAACACCTACGCAAAATTTAGAGAATCACTCCAAATAATATGCAGGGGAAGAATCTCTATAAGCACACAAAATTATTAAAACATCAAAAAAACTCATTAAAACACAAATCACTCTAAATGTTATATTGAATACACCGCTTAAAAGATGAGACATCAAGAAAAAAAAAGCATGAAAAGTTCAAGTAAGAAAAAAACATCACTATGAATGATTTAATCAAATTTGTAAGAGGTTTTGTTTAGGCAGAATATCAACAACATAATCACAAAACTCTGCTCTTTCTCACTACAAACAGACAGAGTCAGCTACTAAGAGGTAAAGAAGAATAAGGAATACAAGTCAAGAGTAGCACTAGCATTTGCTTGCACTCTCACTTCATCTGGCTGTTTTTGCGCAAGCATGCGTACAAGACCAACCCTCCCATAAACCTATTCAAAATGAATCAAACCGCGCTAAAATGAGTTAACTCCATTTTCGGATAATGGATATTTTCTCTGGCCTCCCTCATTTTCCACCAAAATCATATTACAATACTTGTTGCTGCGGTTGTTGTCTGCTGCCGTATTCCTTCTCCAGGAATCCAAATATCATTTTGAGACGATCCTGCAGGTTTACGAGGATGTTCTTCGTCACCCTTTTCTGATGTCGAGTGCTCTTTAGCCATTCAATATCAAAATATACTCGCACGAATGTTGTCATTGGTTTCAACGCAACTTCTTCCATCTGGTATCTAAGATGGAGATTGAAATAGTCACCAAGCGGAACTCCATGGAGAGTCATCACCTCTTCCACAATCCAACCATTCTTATCTGCCACAAGAGACTTTTGCTGTGTGCTTGTTACTTCTCCTCTATATCGTGAAATCCGCTTATCCCTGTAGTAAGTCTGCCTCTCATACACATCAGCCTTCTCAGACTCCCATGGACTGCATGAATAGCTCTGGCAACCCGCTCTCTCCATCGCCTTACGATCCACTTCACCCCCACCAAACAGTTCCATAAAGAAACTTACCTAGAGTTGTCACAATGAGCAACATTAAAATTCTTGACAAAGCACATTTTGAAGCTTTAAAATGAAAGAGAAGAACTCACCGGAACAGGGAGAGTCAAAGAGTAGACTTCAGAGAATCGGACGTCATCAACACCCAAGAACAAACCACTCTCTTCACTTTGGAGTTTCTGCTCTGATTCCTCTTCAACAGCTTGCACTTTCTGCTCTGGGGTCAAGGATTTCGCTTTCCACAGAGCCATTATTGTCCTATTAACACAAAACAAGTCAATAATCAAACATGTCTAGAAAAGAAGTGATACAAAACTACCAATCTTCATAGTCAGATTAGAAAATGGGCATATCCAAGAGCTAAGCATATTGGTTGGGGCACACAAAATCTATGACGTTGCTAAGAGCGAGAAAGCAAATAAACCATCAGAGGAAGATGAAGACTCATAACTTACTTTTGTGCCACATTAAAAGACACAAATGAGTGGAAATGGAACTTAAGCCTGCCTTCCTCATCATGTATCTTTGCTCCTATCCGCGCGTCCATTCCTCTACCTGGCCTGAGAGTCATGACGATAATAGGACTCCCCATTGAAGCAAGAGTGGGAGGAAGAACTTGTATATCTTCTATATTTTCCCACAGGAAAAAGAACTTTGTTTTGTTACCAAAAAGGCTTGCATAAAAGCCAACAATTCTTGCAGACAGGAAAAGACGACCCTGCAGAAGCAAAACTAAATTAAATGTGTTATACTCGATTCATTGCTGAAAAAATGTGATGTACATGAACATCTCGTTACCTGCAAAGGCATTTTCCGCTTTAAGTGACATGAAAAGTCATTGATCAGGAATTCTTCTTGTGGGAGACCAAAGAGCTTCTGGAAAGCTGAATTTGTTTGAGGAGACCGCACATTAATCTGAAATTTCCATTCCATAGATGAGAACGCGCACAAACAATTGCATATCAAATGTTTAACGAGAGAATAAAGTAGTAGCCACATACCTTCTTGCCCACCTCTTTCTCCATCTTATTCAAATAATCTCTAACAACATCTCCACCTCCTGTATGATCCAAGAAAACCCTCAAGTGCAGCTTGGATTGACAAGCCTGAGCCAGTTTCCCTTGAAGTGGAATCCAAACATCTGCTAGATCAGATATATTAGATCTCACAAAGTTGATCTCAGCATGTCCCAGTGAAACAGCCTCGTCAAAAGGTCCATCGAAATCATACACTTCAACATTCAGTACAGAAGGAGGATCAGCCATCGCATCGAATTCAAATATTTCTGCACAAAAAAAAATTCCAACCCTCAAAAACTTTCTGCTGACAAATCAAAGAGTCTAAACATTCAAGACTTGATTTCTGGAACTTGACCATAAGTAACAATTTACCATTCCACTGAGGATTTGATTTCTGGAACTTGATGGAGCTGGTTCTCGTCTTCCCATTGGAAGAAAATACAATATACGGATCACATTGACCGCTTGGATCTACAGCTGCTAGATCTACCCCCTCAATTAAAGCAACAGTTAGCACCCAGCCATCCCCATGCGCTTTGATGCCATGGTCACTGCCTATAATTGAATTTGACAGTTGATGTTTAGTAAGATACACACATCAGGCTACCAATGAGAGGAAAATATGAAATGGTCGATGGTTATATACCTTTCTGTTTTCTTGCCTGCATGAAACGGGAAATCAATTGCAATACTCTCTCGCACTGAAGAACGAGAACCCCACTAACAACAAATTCCCCAAGCGAATCCGGTAAATCAAGGCCGTTAAACTCAAACCCTTGCATTGCACTGGGTAAGGCACACATAATATGGACAAATACATAAACACCGATCATGAAAGTGGAGAATACAGTGAAATTGGCAAAATACTGTACTGCCAATTTCCAGTCTGATTGAGGCTCAGCTTGCAAGGAAGAGAGTGCTTGCTCTTTATTCACACCAATATCTTTTGAATCCACAGGATCTACATTTTGAGCCACCAAATTGGCATACTGTTCGAAGTTGTCTTTAAGACCTTGTCGGGCACCGTTCTCTATCATACCTTTCATCATAGTGCTCTGAAGAAAATTCAATCTCCACGAAATCACCAAACGGGAACATTGCTCACCAGATGGTAGCTCGGGGCCAGGAGTTATGCAGTAAAGCACTTCAACCTTGAAGGTACTTCCAAACGGGACATCTGGAGTAGCAACACTTGCAAAAACAGCGTACGTCTCTCCATCCGCTTTGAGATATGTCTGCTCCTCTGTGCCTTTCACAGCCTTAATAAGCTTTGTTGCAGCCTTGAGGTAACTTACAACCCGCTTAACACTCTCGCCTTCATTTTCAAGCTTCCATGGTCCTATTTGAACTTCTGTCGTCCCTTGCAACTCCGTCAATGATCCATAGAACCTCGAATCAGGCGAGAAGAGCAGAATGTTAAAGTCTGATGGTGTAATCATAAACAACTGATCCACAAGGATCCCACCTGGTAGATTACTAGGAAGTTCACTTCCTTGATCTCTCGACTCCATCGCCTTCATTACTTCCTCAAATGAAGCAGAAGAAGATGCATCCTCTTCAGTCATCTCAAGGGAAACAATCGGTTTAGAGGTCTCAGATATGTCAGAAGACGCATCAATGCTCCTACTTGAAGACGACAGTGTAGGCGCTACGGCAATGGCATCAGCATTCTTCTGAAAAATCTGAGCAAACCAAGTTTTCTGCGAAGAAACCGAAGACGAAGCTTCCTCTGATCTAGAAGGTGAGGCACAAGAGGAAGGATGAATAGGAGATTCCACTCCCAACTCAAGACTCCCAACAGAATTCAAATCAAGAACCGAGTTCTTCTGACTAAAACATATCCCCAAAAGTATTTCACCTAGAAAAACAAAACGGATCATCATAAAGCCACAACACACAACACCTAAGTCAAAAAAAGACTAGAAATTGGAGCGTACCACAATCTTTTTTAGAACCTTTCTTCTTTGGATTAAGAGGATACCAAACATTTCCAAGAGACTGATTCTCCGCATCGAAAACACGAGAAACTGGAACTCTAACCTGACCAACGAAGTCATCGTTGAAGTATTTATCCTCATCAAGAACAGAAACAACAAGTTCTTCATTCAAATCGTCAACACCGAAGCTGAATTCATCAGCCCATTTAGGGTTTAAGTTCTTCTTCACTACTTTGGTCCTTGACCTCTGTTTCCCCAGCTGCAATCTCACATAAGGATCGCTGTATCCATTTAGATCCATCGCCGGAAGATTCCTCGCTTCCACGACTCGTACCTGAAGCTTCATCGATAATCAAAATTGAACGATCCCCAGAAAACAAAACAAAAAAAACTCGAAAATGGAAATAATGGAGAAAAGCTGATTGATTTATGGAAAGGGATGGTCTTTACGACAAGGGCCCGCCTAGAGGAATCATTGAGAGAGAAATTGAATGATTGATTAGTCTGAAGAAGTTGAATGAAAAATCTATGGAGGTTCGATGGGCATATACTAGATAGATTTGGGCATTTCTATGTCGCCGGAGACTTTGTCATTGGGAGCAACAAACAAACACCGCGTCAAAGCTTTTTCGAGGATTTGACTTTTCATTTTCATTATTAAAGAAAGGAACGACCTTTCTTTTCTTTTCTTCACGTTTGCAATCACGTACGGAACGGCCTCTTTTTGTTCAGATTTAGATTCCGGTGACCGTCTTTTTTAGTACTATAACTGTTGTTTGTTCTGAGATATCTAATTTTCAAGACTTTTTTTGGATATTATTCGATTACAATATATCCAAATGAAGTTTTACTTCACTTCAATACTTTGGATTGTGTTAGAGTCTCTGGTCTACGTTCATCGGTAATTCGGTATAGTATAAACCGATTAGTACTCTTTTCTCTTGGTTTGAGGTTTCTGGTTTACCTTGGTCATGTATGTATATAAACCATTTGGTAATACACACTCAATACAGGCTTCAATTTTGATGTGAATTGTCAGCATTTTCTTCAAGTAGCACAAGGGAGGAACCAAAAACATACAACAAACGTGTGTATGTAAACGTTTTCAATTTTTTCACACAGCTAGTGACCTTATATCTGTACTAACAATCATATTTTCTTGGATATTACAATAAATATAGTTGAAGAAAGACGTGAAATGGTATAGAAGAGAAAAAAACAAAGACCCCTTTGTATAATGCAAAATTAATCATGAATTCTTGGTTTATAACACGCTACATAATTGCAAGCAATCTTGAGCAAGTTCACTTGTAAAGTTACTTACTACAAAGGTTAAAACAATCATAGATTTGCGGTTTCATGTAACCGCTTTGCCCATCTTCTGGCCATAAAAGGATCATGGTAGTCCCAAGTCTCAGTACTAATAATGTTCATATAGCCATCACCACTCCCACCTGCAGCTTCAAATTCATCACCTTCAAACCCTTCCTTATCACCAAAACTCAATGTTGTCTCTCCTCTTATCCTCATACACTCATCATCGTCGTCTCCTTCAACATAGCTATAGCAAATACTAACATTGTCATGAACACCAAGATCAAGCAACACTTGTCTCTCTTCACCTCCTCTCAACTCACCTATTCTAACAATCTTCCCTTCAATACCGATCCGCAGTTGAATATCTCTCACTACTCCTCCCAACACTTTTTCTAGAAACTCTTCCAACTTATCATTCATCACAAAACCATTCCATGTCTCATTACCAAATCCCACATGAAACCTATGGACCATTACACCCATCTGCACCACACTGTGGGGATAATACGATCTTCTCACCGGATTACTTGAGATATGTAGAACGCTGCAATGTGGATTCTTGTACGCACGATCTTTGAGTACTTTGATACCTTTAAGAATACCTTGAGAAGGGTCAGTTTGTCCCATATAGAAGAGACGGTCAATCACACGCAGAGCCGCTTGCTTTCCACTTGATGTCATTCGCCTTAGAGCAAACACACGTGCCGCTACACACGAGTAAGTCACTATGGCTAGACGATCAACTGGTCGGAGGGATAATATTACCAATATCATTGCCTGCTTGAGAAGCCTCAAATGTGTCCCTCTAGGACTCACGACCAACACCAAATCAATAGGTGTTCGATTTGTCAGTTTCACCGAGAGATATGCATTTCTACACATTTGTAATGGAGGATATGGACTTTGGTGAAGGCGTGGCGAGTGGAAGTAGCATGGATGAGTTACAAAGTTTGGAGAAACTGTGAGAGGGGTTAAAGAGAAATCTAGACGAGGGTAGCTGGTGGAATGAGAAGAGTCAATAGGATCATCATCGTTGTAACGAGCAGAGCGGAGGAATGAGCACCTATGGACACGGAAAGTGGCGATGGAATCATCAAGAATGCGAAGAACTGGGTCTTCTAGTTGACGCCCGGACAGTTGAGGAAAGGAAGAGCAAGGGAGGTGAGTCCAATGGGCGCGGCAAATCGGACAAGTGACACTTCCATGACGCACATTCGAAGCAATGCACGAATAATGGAAAGAATGAGAGCATTGTCCAGTGAACATACTATCATCACAGTGACTCAGAGGTTCTAAACAAATAGCACACAAGATCTGCTGCTGCAACAAAGACAAACCCCCACATATCCATGAGCAATGGAAAATCCGGTTGCTAAATATGAACAAACGAGTTAAGCATAAACGAAAGTAGTGAAAATGTGAGTGTTGATACCGTAGAAGGAGAATGAGTGTTGCTACTACTGGAGTCTGATTTATATATGGCTTCTTCATGGTGATGAGGCAGAGAGCAAATTTCTTGCTTTACAATGGATGTAGATCCACACGAATTCTGTTTCACATGAAAAGATAGTAGCTTTGTCAGTGACAACCACACATGTATCGTTGAGAAATCATTTACACACAAAAAAAAAGGAAAGGAAAAGATAGGAAGGAAGAAAAGCATACCGGAGGTAGTAGGAGAGAAAGAGACCGAGAAGCAACCAACACTAATTGCTTTGCGGCCTTCCTCATTGTCGAAGTTGTGCTTCGTCCCATTCCCATGAGGAGGCAAAGAGAGAAGGAAATGGCTCGACTGTTCCAAACATAACAATTCATACCTCAAGTATTAATATATAGACGTTAAGTAGAATGAGTAAAGGTTGCATTTTTTCAAAGAAAACAATCTGACCAGACTCTTTAACTTTTTGACTGCTCTTTCTTCTTGTAATCATGTAAAGAAGAGCTAAAGAAGCGCACAATTTTTTTCAAATTTAAAAGAAAAAACAAATATCTGAGACAAGATTGGACCCACACATTCTTTTATGCTACAAAGCATCTTCCTTGAATATGAACTACACATATTTTTGTCAATGTGTTCCTATCATATTCATATCCACCACAAAACATTCACACCTTCCTCCATAAGCCCATACTTTAATTTATATGATTTACTAACAATTTTAGAAATAACAAACCTCTTTGCTTTATGTTTTCATAAGTTACAGTTTCATCTAGTTGTAATGAGAATATAGACTTTAATAGCAAAAGTTAAGGGACAACACTGATAAAGAAGGCTTATTATTAAGTCATTACTAGTAGTCTAGTACCAAAATCATGCTCAACTTTTATTTAGCTTCTAAGTACATGAAAACGAACTGGGGTCTTCAGGATGAAACTCCATTCATGATAAAGACATTTAGCAAGATACAATGCCTCCTCTATAAAACGATTCTTGTAATAATCTGAAGGAATCTCTTGACTCAGAGAAAACAGAGCGAAAAATATCAATTTTTGTTTTAATTTCATTTTGGGCTTTCAAAAAGCCCATTAAGACTTCCAATAAAGCGTTATGACCGACATCTGCGCGGCTGCACGTGCCACGTCTCCACGAACTTCCGAGTCCGATGAATATATAATCAGACTCAGACCACTCTCTTCTCGCCGTTGACCTCAAAATGACCGACGCAATCAACATCAAAAAGCTCCCGTCTCTCTCCGGCGACCTCCGTCACCACCAGAACCCTCTCGAAGCAAATCGCTTCTTCCACCCTTCCTCCAATGGCTTCTACATCAATCCTTCCGACGTCGTCCTCGCTCAGGTCGTCTACGATCTCTCCGCCGAATCTCAATCACACGTGGCCTACCACAGAGCCGGACCTCGCCGCGAGATCCTGTACGATCCATCGGCTGTAAAAGCGGCGATCGTGACTTGCGGCGGATTGTGCCCTGGTATGAACACAGTTATAAGAGAACTCGTCGTTGGTCTATGGGAGCTTTACGGTGTGAGGCAGATTTTTGGGATTCCTGCTGGGTACAGAGGCTTTTACTCCATGGAACCCGTCGAGTTAAATCCAAAGCTTGTTCAAGGTTGGCATAAGAAAGGCGGCACTGTCCTCGCTACTTCTCGCGGTGGCTTCAATCTCGAGAAAATCGTCGATGCCATTCAACTCAACGGTTACAATCAGGTCTGTGATGATCTGATTTCCGATTTGAATCGTGCTCTTGCTTAGTTGCTTGTGATTTCATGTTAAAGTTAATAGGAACGTGTTTAAGTATGCTCTTTTGGGTCATTAGGTGTATATAATAGGAGGAGACGGCACACTGCGTGGGGCTGTGGCGATCTTTAAGGAAATTAGCCGGAGGAAACTGGAGGTGGGAGTCACGGGTATACCGAAAACAGTGGACAACGATGTCGGTGTTATCGATAAATCATTCGGGTTTCAAACGGCGGTAGAGATGGCTCAGGAAGCTATATCTGCTGCTCATGTGGAGGCTCAGAGCGCGGTCAATGGGATTGGATTAGTGAAGCTGATGGGTAGAAGTACTGGCCATATTGCATTACATTCCACTCTTAGCAGCCGTGATGTGGATTGTTGTTTGATCCCGGAGATGAGCTTCTTCGTTGAAGGCAAAGGTGGGCTTTTTGA
This sequence comes from Draba incana, assembly GCA_963576765.1. Taxonomy (NCBI): domain Eukaryota; kingdom Viridiplantae; phylum Streptophyta; class Magnoliopsida; order Brassicales; family Brassicaceae; genus Draba; species Draba incana. The sequence continues at coordinate 13,286,398 of OY755214.1, read as the reverse complement.
GTTTCTGGAGCAGAGGCTGAAAGAACGTGGGCATGCCGTTCTTGTTGTAGCTGAAGGTGCAGGACAAGAGATTATCCCAAGAACCGAATCGCAGAAACAAGAGCAGGATGAATCTGGCAACTTGGTTTTCTTGGATGTGGGTGCTTGGTTGAAGTCAGCACTCAATGAATGGTGGAAGCGGGAGCATCCAGGTGAGCTGTTCACGGTCAAGTATATCGATCCGACTTACATGATAAGAGCTGTACCTGCAAATGCTACGGATAACTTGTATTGTACGCTGTTGGCACATTCGGCAATCCATGGAGTCATGGCTGGTTTCACAGGGTTTGTGCCTGGTCCGATCAATGGGAACTATGCTTATATCCCATTAGAGGAGGTGGCACAGACTAAAAATGAAGTGAACACAAGTGACCCTAAGTGGGCGTGGGTGCGCTCAATCACAAACCAGCCTGATTTTGAAACGAAGAATAATGGGCAAACACTGTGAGACCCTTTGAGAAGATTAGATGCTGTGAAGAATGAGAGAGTGAAGCGAAGACCTTGTAAGCTTTTAATAATTTCATAACAATGCTGCGATTTTAGTTTGCGTGATTCAGTGGTATTTGCTATATCTGTATGTCTTTATCTAAATAACAGTAATTGTCAACACGAGAGCAACTGAAGGAGATTTGAGTTACGAACAATGCTTGATTTATGGGGGTTCAGGTTAGAGTAATGGGCAAAAAGGTGAAACAAAGATGAGATCTTTAAACTTTCTGTATTAATAAGCACATTACTACGTATCATTCCATGGTTCATGGTAGTTGCAGAATCGCGTTCTTGAGCATATAAGCGAAAGAAGAATGCTTGGCAGGAGCTTGAGCTCTGCACCGTATAAATACAGATTATGCCACTTGACCATCTACAATCATGATCAATTCTTTTCAGAAAGAAAGAAATCTGGTTTGTGCGAACAAGAGACTGATTTCTGTGGCCTAACACGTCTTATCCACTACCTGTCTCTACTTATATGATGCTTATGCTCTGAGCCTGTTCCTCTCTGCACTATCTTCTTAGGGTCTGTACTGGATCTGATTTTTCCTTCCCTTCTGCTTCCTCCCTCAAGTATGTTCTTAGCTTTCCCTATAGAAGGTGTTTCATCTGGACCTAGGTGAAGCTTGTGCATCATGTTGTGTTCATCCGTAGGCGTTTGTTTACCTCTTGAGCCGAACTCTTGGCTCTCTGATTGACTTGATGCTCCCTTGGAACTGCTCTCGTGGTCGAAGAAGAGGGCTTGCACAACCGTTCTTAATGGCATCCTCTCATTTTTCACAGCGTGTGCACGTACCTCTGAAGACAATTTCTGGCAGTCGAGACTTCTGCATAGTCGTTTTTTCTCTTCTTTGCTTATCTCGGGATGGCCCTGCAATGTAACCAACATTTTTCAGTTCCAAGTACCGTATGCATTTTCTATGCATAATATTCTGCAGGTTAGAGCATCTGATACCTTGAGATATGTGTTGATTGCTTTGTAAAGTCTGTCGTGGCTCTCCCGTGCGATGTCAGGCACTGCTTCAGCAAGAGAAACGAATTTGGTAACTGGCATGTGGACATCTTGTGCTACTGTGTGAAGATAGGAGTCAATAAGCTTTGCCACCTTCCGGATTGAATGCAGCAACTGACTGTTACTTGAAAGATGCGAAGAAGATTGTCTTCGCCAAAGCACTAAAAAGCTCTCAAGAACTGCAGCAACCAAATCAGTATCATAGCGATGGAGATGAGAGGATGGGTGCGAAGGCAACAAGAGGTCTGCAACCGTAGCCTCTTCGAGTTGCAGACCAGCTTTTCTAATCAACTCAGTTTTCGTCGTGAGAGAAGCTCCCACATGACTCGCTATACTAACAAGTCTCAGCAAGAAACCCTCTGAAACCGACCCTTTATCTGCAGGAATCATATTCACAACTGTGTTAACAACACGCCGATGCCTTTTCAGTACTGCTTCGTTTTCTTTAACAGAGAAACCTGAATGGCTATTCGATTTGAAGTATGGTAACCAACGGCAAGTGTATACATGTAAAGCTTCACCGATGAGCTGAGGCAGCAGCGTGAAGCTTGACCTGGCTGCTGTAATGACACAGCGGAATAAGTCTAAGTCAAGGTCTGATATGTCCTCTGTCCACCAGTCTCTTGGAACAGAGCGGTGCTGTCTCTTTTCGTAGCCTGGTCTGGTGTATGTATGAGACCAGGTGACCTGCAAAACCGAAACGAAAGATTCAAACCGATGTTGAGCAAGAACATCAATCCGGGGACTCAAAAGTGAAAGAATAAACAAAACCTCTGCAGTAGGAGTGAGGATCTTCTCCACAATTGAATCTATACACTTTCTTGTAATTCCAAGATTCTCACACCATTCTGGCAATTTGGCAGTGGATTGCAAAGTGACAATAGAGTCTTTCCAGCCTTGGAGAAGGCAGGAATGGAAAAAAGATTCAAGCTTTGGTAACAGATTTCCTTTCTCAACGGAATCAGACATCCGAAGAAACTTTGATGCGCAGAGAGCACTCACAAGGTTATGAGCACTGAGGTTGATGGTGATTCCATAGCAGAACTTAGCACACAGCTCAAACGCATCGGCTCCTCCAGGAATGTCATTGAGCTCTATGGTAACACTATCAGACTCTTCTGAATCAGTGCAAAGCCTTCTTAAAAGCCCACATTTTGGAACAAGAGAAGACTGCAGACGAAAATGGAAACCAATTATATAACATGTACTCTTAGTCTTACTTATGTATGTAAAATCAATGGAAACATTACTCTGTGGAGATGATAAGTGGTGTTGTTGATTCTTATAACGAGATCGTTGGGTGTGTCGGTAATCAAAAACCTGCAGTGTAAAAAGCTTATCAGAGAGATGTGATTTGGGATAATACAGAGGCCAGAGAGATGGATGAACAAAAGAAACCTTGAAGCTTCTTGAGTGTAGAAAGTGTCTGGCTTTGTTCCGATTTTCATGAACTTCATCTTTGGACTTCTCTTGCTTCAAGGGGAATCTATCTATGATGAGAAAGTGATCAAAAACTTTAAGTAAAAAGGAAGAGGATTTAAATATTCAGCTGTATTGCTAAATGATAGAATCACACATGTAGTTTATGATACAATTCTTAAATCTCCAAAAGAAAGAGAAAAAAAAAAAGCAAAAAGGTGATTGATTTACCATAAAACTGGTGTGCTCAAAGGTTGATGATATGTGAGAGGAGGAAGAAGAGAGAAAGAGATAAAGAGAGAGATGTGAAATGGTAATGATCAAATTGGCAAAAAGTGTTAGTGAAATGAAATTAAATCCAAAGAGAGAGAAAGAGAGAGTTGAATGGTAACAACAAGGGTCCAGGCATAGTCACTTGTTGCTCCCCGCATGGACTCAGTCTCCAAATGGTGTCTGATATGTAATTTCTATCATACTTATTTTGGTTTGAAAATGAAATCCAGACACAAACACACATAAGTTAATGCAAAGCTAGCTACAAGTTGAAGTTTGTGACTATATCAGAGTTAAGATTAGAATTAAAGCAAGAAAGATGAATGGAGGTCGATTGTGTAGTAGTATAAAAAGGCTTGAGGTGGGCAAGTAAATGTAATCACAACCAAAATTAAAAAGACTGACACAAGTGTCCTTCATGCATTCCATCTTTTTGGCACAAAGAAAACAACTTCTCACCAAACATAAAGAAATTGAAAATACAAAAGTGGATCTTCCACCTTTCCCTACTAGAATTTAATTTACAAGTGAGTTTACTCTAAATTATAAATACAATGGACCACACTAGGAACTCCAAAGGCACATCTATCTTCTTTCTTCTATATATTATTATTTGCAATAAAGCAAAGATGCATGGATGGATCCCTAGACCATACCTTCCCTCTTCAGTCTTAGCTTAAAGCATCAGAACCAAATTAGCAAGTGTTTCGCTGGTTGTCCATTTTTCCCCCAATGGAATCTCTGTTGTTGTGGGGGAGGGGGAAGTCAATCCACATCATTAGTGTGCTATTTTAATAATGCAAAAAAAGGCATAAAGTGAACAAGAATGGGAAGAGATGTATTCGAGTGCAAATGTCCTCTTCTGATGGAATTGGTCTGCCTTGAGGAGAGACAATTCTAAGTCAGTAATAGTCAAATCCAATGCACTCCATTTCCTCCACTAGCCCTACTATCCAGTGAGTACCCAAAGTAAAATGATCAGGGTTCTTACTTATGTAACACAAAACAATGGGCCTTGGGCTTAGAGCTCTATTTGCTTGCTCCTAAAGAAGAAACAACATAACCAATTGCCTTGGAATGTGATGTAGACATTAGAGAAGAAGAGTAGCTGCTCAAAATCATCAGTCAGTCACCAAACAGATCATCGTTATCGTCTTCTTTATCAACCCTTCCGCTTTGAGTTTCTACTTTATCTTTAGCGGCTGGTTCACTCACCGAAGCCCATGACGTACCAACCGCTTTGGTAAGCGAATCACCGCCGTAAAGATCATCATAAATCCCCCCTTTAGGACCTCCTTTTATCATCTTCATTGCTTCTTGGAGTCTATCAGTAACACCTCTAGTGGTTCCTGTAAAAGCTTTCTCTTCCTTCCCTTTGCCTTTAGGTATCAATGTCACATGCACCAGTGATTCGTATTTACCAACTAAGCTCCCTTCTTTGACACCAATCGGACCAGGCTCTGTCTCCACGTCTGCACCGTCTGATATCCCAACAACTTCAGCTAGCTCTCCTCCTAATTGATCCCTGAAGCTCACCCGTACTTTCTTCTTCACTCTCTTACTCACCACCCCAACTTCTGATCCATCCTTGTCTTGTTTCCTTTTCCCCGATTCTCCATTACTCAAACCGTATCGATTGAGCAATGTATTGTACGCAACAACAGCTTCCTTGTCAGACGCGTCAGGAGGCGGTGGTAGCTTAATCTCGTCCCGAGGCGGAGGCCGAGTAAAGAGAGCCTCACTGTTCTTTCTCAAAATGTAGATTCTTGTGGAAGCAGCAAACCGTAACGATTGCCCTACTTCAAGCTCTACAGGACTATCTTTAACCAATCTCTCATTTGCAACAAACGTACCATGAGCTGATCCCAAGTCAATCACAAAGATACTACAACACCAACAAATAACCAAAAAAGAGACTCCTTTCAATGTCTAGATACAAGAATAGCCAAAGGAAGTAGTAGTAGTAGTACAACAACAAAAAAGAGACTCCTTTACAAGAGTGGCCAAAGCAAATACGAGTAGTGAATCCTAACCTGCCGTTCTTGTGTGGAACTACGGCTGCGTGTTGGCGAGAAACAGATTGATGATCAAGGACGAAATCACAAGTCTGATGTTGTCTACCGAAGATATGTCTCCGTTTATTAAGATGAATCCGATCAAGGATCTGGCCGTCTTTTACAACATCAAGAGAGTATACACCGGCACGAGGCTCAATTGCCCAATCAGGTGGATGCCAATTTGATTGACTCTCTCCGATCTGAGTTTGACCCGTCGTCAATGGCTCCGGAGATAAATGCGGCTTCGCGGGAGGAGGATTTGCCGAGACTGAAAAGGGTTCCGAAGTTTGTGATTTCTTAAACCTCTCAAGACCTGATCTTCCATACATTCTCTCTGCAACTTGAATTCAAAAACCCAAACCTTTACATCAACGAATTCAAATACTACTTGCTGATGATGATGAAGATGGATCAGACTAGGGTTTCCGTTTATCTTCCTCACAGAGAAAATAAATTTGCAAATTCAGTCCCTGTACTTATGTATTCTCCCGAATATAAGCCGTAGTTTCTTAACTTGCAATATGCCCCTGTATTTTTTTTGGTTCACCAGTCAATTACTGAAATTCAGTCTCACCACTCACTAGCAGTGATAGTATGAGTTTCTTCAGTCTAATAGATCTTTCAAATTCAATCATGGATTTGCGAGAAGAGGATCTTCCCTTTGGTCAAATAATGTAGTCACAGGCAAAGAGCATCAACAAGAAACTCAAGTTCATATATCTTGGAAAGAAGATGAGAGTGTCATGAAACAAATACAATAATAGCATCAGAAGAATGAGAATGAGGTAAGGTTTATTCCCCCTGAGAAATCAGAAGCACTTAAAAGAAGAAGAATTACACAAAATCAACAACGAAGAAGAATCAAAGACATAACAGGAAATCTTGAGAGCTGAGACTAGTGTCTCTACTACTTCTGCCTCTTGTAGATCTTAGCCAAGAAGGATTTTAGTACTGCTTGGATTGCTTTACTTTGGTGAGCCTCAATCAATCCCGTCAGTTTCTCGTAGCTTTTGCTCTCGTACTCCATGAACACTCCCTACAATAATGTTCAAATCCAATAAGCAGACAGAACAACATATATCACAAGATTATATCTCTGAGGTTCCACTAGTTTCGAACCTCGAGATCAAGCTCTTTGTAGAGTTCCTTCACTTTAGCAACGTTTGATGGGTCGGCTTTACCATAGTTCTCCTACGATATCAGACCAAAATCCATTTCAGGTTCCAAACAGGATACACACCTTTTAGAAAGAAAATGTATAGAGTCTTACATATAATATCTTCGTTTGTTCTTCGCTACATCGTTCCAATGCCTTAACCACCAACCAGGAGCATTTGAAATCTTCTATATCTGTTCCTATCTGTATTAAAAAAAAACGTTCCAATATTGCTGAATCAAGTGAGCAAAGTAATAATACATTCAGATCAGTCTAAAAAACCAAGAGTTTGCAAAGTAAAAACCTTGCCAAGCGTCTCGGCATCGGCAAAACAATCCAGATAATCATCCTACACAAACAAAAAGAATGGATATCAACTTCCTGGCATCAGCCTATCATGTAGCTCTCATGAATACTTAGCAGCAAACTACCTGTACTTGGAAATAGATACCCATGTCAACAAGAACATTCTTCACATCAGTATGGTTTTCCAAATTCTCACCAGCCATAAGCAGCGCACAAGCAACCTGAGTTAGAAAAACACAGCTCATTACAATATCTCTAAAACAAAAGGGATAACATGATTGCTCTTCACAATGAACACAATAAGTTATGACTAGGGAGGGAGTGTGAGTATCCACACTCACAGGGAGATAAAATGAGTAATAAGCCGTTTTGTACTGGACAATACGCCGGTGACTACATGTTTGAAAACCATTTCATCAGTCAGAACATGTACTGCCTTTCATTTCATCAACCATTAGAAGAGACGATTCTTATATTATTATGACATGCCCGACACTTGACTTACATTGGCAAAGAGTACTTAGACAAATCCTTTTCGCCTTCGAAAGTGGTAATCAAATCTATCATCTGGCCACAAGCTGTTTGCAACTCTACCTAGACAACAAAATGAATACACTAATCTTATCCAATTGCTTAACTTGGGGAAAAATAGTGTAGATCTACCTAGGATAAAAGATGATTACCTCATTAAACAAATCAACAAGGTCAACATAGTAAGGCTTTCCACGGAAATGCTTTTTAAGAATCCTATGGATGTGATTACGCAGTAGAATCCCATCATTGATGGCAACCATACCAACCTGAAACAAGATTTATTGTGTTAACAGTACTAAACTCTAGTGTTTCTTGATGAGGAGTAAAAAAATACCTTAGGAACTCTGAACCAGCAAGGTTGACCACGGCGTGTGACAGAGTTATCCATAATGTCATCAAGCACAAGGAAATAAGCTTGAAGCTACAAAAGATGATTCAACAAAGTCATAAAAGAAAGTATCTATCTCTATGCAGAGAGATTCAAAAAGGTAGAATCTTTTTCATACCCATTCGATACACCAACCAAGAGCACAAGAGAGGAAAACTTCTTCCTCGGTCATTTCTTTACCTTCATTCAAAAGCTTAAAGCTGTCAACAACGGATAGACCCCGATTAAGCTTCCCTGTAGAAGAAAAGCAGTAGGTAGTTGTGAGAATTAGAGAAAAAAAATCATTAGGATTAAGGAAATGCGAGAAATAGAAACCTCCAGGAACATTGTAGTCCAGCATCTGCAATGAAAAGAGAGCGATTCAGCATTGTAACATCAATAAGAAGAGTCAAGAGAAGGAATCGAGAAAGGATCTGAGATTTACCCGTTCGACCCAGAGACGAGATTCATCGGTGAATTCAAAGGAAGGGTCGTGAAGGAGTTCAGACTTAAGGATAGAATAAACGTTGAGAAAGGTTGACTTGAGATCCGCCATTGATGATGATGATGAAGAAAGCTGGTAACTTTGGATACGACGAAAGAGACTGGTAGTGCCCCCACAAGGCCTCAGATGCAAATGCACTTGTGCCTCCTTTATTGCCTTTCCCAGATTCCTACAACAACTCATTCTCTGCCTTTTCCCCAAAATACCCTTATCACTCTCCTCTTATTTACAACATTCTGCCACTCCTCTCCCTCCCAACACTGTAGGACTTGCTGCTCTCTCTCTCTCTACTCACTCACAGTTCAACACTTGGCACATTTGTCAAAGTAAGGCCTCAGGCCCAAATGTGCTTAATGGGTAATTCTGAAAAAAACGACGTCGTTTTTGAGTGGTTTCTGCCACTTGTAGTATTCCCGAATACTGTGAAAGAAGAAACAACAACACTACTGCAATGGCGATGGCAATGGCGACTCCTCAGCTTCTCTCTTCCAGTAACTTGAAATCGCTCTTTGATTCTGTCGATACTTTCCTATTTGACTGCGATGGTATTGTTTCTCTTGTAATTTTGATCCTAATTGGTTTCGGAATGTGACGATGATGATGATGATGATTTAGGTGTTATATGGAAGGGTGATACGCTTATCCATGGCGTCTCTCAAACTCTCGATTTACTCCGTTCTAAGGTAACTTTCTCTCTCTGTTTCGATTTTTCATCTCCGTTTTCCCTTTCTGATTCTGTAATTTTCGATTTGTGCGTTCGCTTTTTTTCCAGGGTAAAAATGTTGTCTTTGTGACGAACAATTCGATGAAATCAAGGAGGCAATACGCTGAAAAGTTCCGATCTTTGGGTCTCACAAATGTTACTCAGGTATATATACTTTCAAATTTTCCCCAATTTTGCATTTTCTTGTGCTTTATGATGATTCCTTGATAGGATGAGATATTATCTTCGTCGTTCGCGGCTGCTATGTACCTCAAAATCAACAATTTCCCAAAGGACAAGAAGGTTCTTCTTTGACTCTACACATTGCCTATAGGTCTCTCTCTCTCTCTCCCTCTCCCTAACGCATTTTTGTCCTGATATATCTCGAACGTGCAGGTTTATGTGATTGGTGGAGAGGGCATTATTGAGGAGTTACAGATTTCTGGATATACAGGTCTTGGTGGCCCTGTAAGTAGTTTTTATCCTTTAGGGTCTTGAATGATATGTTTTTGCTCAAGATTCTTTGGAATCATGTCTTGTTTTGGTTACTTAGAGGACTCTTATGGTTGAATAAGATGTTAGACCCAAAAAATAAACAAATATTCTTAGAGTCCTCTGTTTATCTCAAGTAGTAATTTTTGCTTCCATGCAGGAAGACAATGAAAAGAAGGCACAATGGAAATCAAACACTCTCTTTGAACATGATAAAAACGTAATGTGCCCTGGAGAATTTGAATCTTGCGCGTCTCTTCTCTTTTTGTTTGAGTTTCTAATGGTTTTTGTTGCTTCATGACTTCCTGTGCCAGGTGGGTGCAGTTGTGGTTGGACTTGACCCCAACATAAACTACTATAAGCTTCAGTAAGATGGATAGCTATTGCATGCATGTCCCCTTGTCCTTAACAGAGTTTCTGTGTGTTTAGGCTAACACAATCACAAAAATGGCAGGTATGGAACCCTCTGCATACGCGAGAATCCGGGGTGTCTTTTCATTGCAACAAATCGTGATGCAGTAGGACATATGACCGATATGCAAGAGTGGCCTGGTATAGTCGTCAGACTCTCTCCAATAAGGCTATTATAGTGCCCAAAATAGCAGCTTGGTTTGTCATATCACTGAATTTTAACTCATAATTCTAGGTGCTGGTTGTATGGTTTCTGCGATGTGTGGAGCAACCGATAGAGAACCAATAGTGGTCGGGAAACCAGCGACTTTCATGATGGACTTTCTGCTACAAAAGTATGGAATCGCACACCCGGTATCAGTTGATAGTGTACAGAATTTAGCCTAATAAAGAAGTGCTTTTCCTTGTGTTGCAGATTTGCAACAGAAACATCAAGAATGTGCATGGTTGGTGATAGGCTAGATACTGATATCTTGTTTGGACAGAGTGCTGGCTGCCAAACTCTCCTTGTCCTATCAGGTTTATTACTATGAACTGTGTGATATTCTCTTTATGAGTTTTCCAAAACCAGTACCAAGTAAATGTGGACTGACAGTGAATTGGGCTTGTTTCTTTATTTTCTGAAACAAAAACTACAGGAGTGACAAGTGAATCAAATCTACTAGACGAGAGCAACACCATTAAACCAGACTATTACACAACCATGGTCTCTGATATCTTGAAACTCATGGAGTCTCCCTAGTAAGTTAAAGGGCATCATCACCATCATCTTGCTCTAGCCTTGAAAATCTGTTTTTTTGTTATTGTTTTTCTTCGTTAATAATCAAATCTTGATGATCCATTCATCATCAGAAAACATGGCGTGCTGGCTTTTTACTAACAAAAAGCTTGACTTTGAATACATTTTGTGACTAAAGGATTTGAATGATTTCAAGAGTTTTCATGAAAAGTCTACTAAAAGTAGCCTTTGATTCTTCCAAATGCACAGGCTGGTTTTCATGTCATAGGCGTTATTCTTTTATTATGATAGCCTTTCTTTTTTATAGTATGCTTGGTTCAGAGAAACATGTGATGCGTATTGATAAAAGAGACTATAAATTGTTAATGGTCATATCGATCAACACAGATCTCTTGAGTTTGTGTTTTTTTTTATAAAAAAGGTTCCAATTCCAAACGGCATGTGATGTGATTGTCAGCGAATATTTTCGTTACTGCAAAAGTTAATAATACTAATGATAATGTAACTCATATCCTTACTTTGGCTGTTTCTACTGTGTGTCTATAATTTTTTTTTTTTCTTGTCAAACAAAACCGATATGTTTGACTTAGATGATAGTAATGTGGGATGAAATATTTATTAAAAAAAAAACAAATAATTCATGTATTTTTTACTTTTATTTTAGTAGTTTCATCTTATTAAAAATGTTTCTGAATATTTTTTTCAAGCAAAACATAAATAAAATATAAAAAAAGAGAGTAAAATATAAAAAATTGAAATGCAATGACTCAACCTTTCGTTTAATTGATCATGTTTTTAGATTCAATATTTATGATATTATTACATAAATTAGACCTTGCAAAAAGAAAATGAAGATACAATTTTGAGCTAGTAAATAGAAATCCAGAACAAACATATATTATAGTAAAAAAAATTACATGAGTAATAAATATTTTTTTCTTACAAGATCACTAATTGTTAAAATGAAATGGCATAGGAGGAACATAATGAGGGAAGAGAGTACAAGTCCTAATTTGCTTTTAGCATGCCTCGTTCTCTCTCTTTTTTTTTAGCTTTTTCCTCGAACAGGTCTAATTGTCTGCATTAACATTAACCTATATCATCATTTGTTTTTTTAATCGGTTGGTTAAACAAATTTATTACTTTTTAAGAAATTCAGGAATCAAACAAAATCGATGTAGACACAAAAGCTTTGTAAATCATTCATCTTTCTCTTTCTTTCGGCCATTAATTCCTCTTCTCTCACTCCTTTTCTTTTTGGTCTCACTCTCCTTTAACTTTTTTTGTTTTTTCTATCCAATTCAGATACTGGAAAATGATGTAACTAAAGTCTTGTTCTATTATTTCATTTACTAAATATTACATCCAACAAAACCAAATGACACGGTTAAATCCAGACGTTTCGTAGACGCAGTTTCCATAGCTGAGATCCGTATGCACTACAAACATGTTGCCTTTGAAGCAGCAGTTCCATGGTATAGGTAATATGTATTTATCGCCAATGAGGCGCGGTTAAGCGATGTATCAGGAAAGAAACAATGTACATTTAACCATTTGGGTGCAAAAATTTAATACTTTATGGAGTTCTACAGGTGATGTGCATTGTCACACAATACAAGTGAGAATGCATCAGCTAAATAGTGGTAGAAATTCTTGTCAAAGATACATTAATGTATATAACTACCAACATTAAAAATTTTATATTTTTTTTGCCAATGTTACTCTTAATCAGAAAATATTACCAGAATTGGTGATCCTACTTGGTGAAAATATTCACATTTTCTTAGAGAGATTTTCATGTTCTAACTAATTTACAATCTTATTAATTATTTGGGATGAAAATTTTCTACAAAAGAAAACAAATAAATCATGTATTATTCTACTCTAATTTTAATACTTTATTTTTATTGAAAACGTTTTACAATATTTTTTTAAGCAAAGAAACAAATGCAATGACTCAGGTTTTCGTTTTATTTTTCATATATATTGATATCTAAAAATATTTTTTAAATAATTAACAAATTTGAGAAACAAATCTACTGCAAAAGATAATTTATTAAATAAATATACATTCTAATTTAAAATGAAAAATTTGTCTTTAATTTCGCTTGCAAGTATAAAATCAAACAGAGTAAGAGTAGCAAAAATAAAGATAAACTAGATGGTTTGCTAATCTGAGACACATTTTAAAATATTTTTCGAATTCACAAGACCACATTAACAAAAAGAGAAAAGAGACGAGGAACATTGTGTTACAGACTTACAATTCGAAAAATATTTTAAAATGTGTCTCAGATTAGCAAACCATCTAGTTAAAACCATCCCAAAACTCTTTATGTTTGCTTCCACACTATAGACCATATTTACACTAAAATGGTGTGACACTAAAATGGTGTTGGATTTTACTCCAATGTATTACACCATTTTCTACACCAAAAAGGGAATATTCTAAATTTATTCTTTTACAAATTTACAAATTAACCTATCTACTTTTTTTTTAGTTTAATAAATTATAAGATCATTTAAATTTAACATTAAATATGAAAAGAAAAATATAATACATCATATAAAATAAAGGCAAACATAATAAATTTTGGTTTAATCATCATAAACATATTAGATTTGGGTTTAATTGTCATCATTTATATATGTTTCTATTTAGATTTGAAATTATTTATAATTTCAAAGACCAATTTATAAATAAAAAAGTTTTACACCAAATTTGGTGTAAAATTTGATGTTACACCATTTTCGTGTAGGATTTGGTATTAGGTTGGAGAATATATTACACCAAAATGAGACTTGGTGTAGGATTTGGTGTAGGGTTGGAGATGAGTACCAATATCATATATATATATACGATGATTATAATTGAACTAAACATAATTGATTTCAATAAGTTTCTTGTACCGTTGTACGTATACCCATCATATTTCAAACAATAAGTTTTAAAAAAAATATATATATATATCAAGAAATTTATTTCATTTTTCATGGTCTTTTCTGAAAAAAATTTTTAGTCATGTGTTCTAAAAATCATTTGACATTCACATACAAAAAAATAAATCATAAACAATGTTTTATACAAAGAAATCTCACCTCTCTAACAAAGAAATCTCAAATATTGACTACCAATTTTAAAATGTCAGTATCACCACGTAATTCTATTCTAGTGAAGCACACAAATTTACTAAAACATAAAGTTACACCAAAACACATGTTAAATTCTACATGAAAGTAGATATTCTAACTTTGAAAACTCATATGTACCATCTTGAAGTTGACCACACTATCTCTACATCGCTTCATCTACTATATCACCAAACCATTGTTTTTCTTCCTAAAAGAGACAATGAAAAAGTGCCATTAGAAATAACGATGGGCCTCAAATAAAAAAAATAAAGACCAGAGCTAGAATTCATAAAATTAAGTCATAATTTGAGTTCACGAAGTTATTTTCGTAGAAGGAGATGAAGTTATTAACGAAGGAGACACATCTTCCTTACGTTTTCTTATTTGTTTTTTAGCATTTTTATTAAGGGTATTTGCATTGGCAAACCAAAAAATATACATAAATTGGCAAACTAACCAAATGAAGAAGAAACCCTCCTATTGTTTTCAAAAAAATTCCCACATTTTAGTCATTTTCCTAAATATAGCTAAATTTTTGGTTATTTAGCTAATTTACGGTTATTTAGCTATTTTACTTTTTTATTAATCAATTCTTGTAAATATGAAAACACAAGTCATGAGGCAGAGTTTTATTGGTCAGGTAAAAAATTATTTATTTATTTATTAAAAAAAAAAGCGAAAGGTATTATCTTGTAATTTAGCTTTTTCATTTTCAAGTCTTTGGCTGTTTCTGGATACCTTCCTCCTGGTTCTTGTCGTCTGTATCCGGCGATTTGAATTTTGAGCAACAAACAGTGGTGATGCTGAAATAGTCTAAATGCATGTAATTGTAATAGCAGCAAACAAGAAGCAACTACTTTTTCGAATCTTCTCTGCTTCAATCTATACCTAAGGTATCTCCTTCCTCCCTCTGTTTCTAGGGTTTCCTCTTAAAGTTACTACCTTTCCTTATTCCCAGATCTTCCCTTGTCTTATTCTTCCTCTTTCCATACTTTTTCTCCTCGATTCAATTTGGGATCTGCTTATTTCATAAAAAAAATCGGTTTATTTTTGTGGGTTCTTCCTCTGACTGATTTCTTCATGATCTGATTAGGGTTTGAAGTGAAAAATCTCCACTAAAGAAGATGTGTCTCCTTCTTTAACCTAATTTTGTGTCTCATGGCGTCCACTCGGAAACCTAGTGGTCATGGAGCTGAAATCGAAGCTCAGAAGCGTCCCTCTTCAAATGGTAACACTAAATCAGCCAAAGCAGAAGTACTTGAGCCGCTTCAGTTACACAAATCAGTCACAAATTCAACTGGTGTAGGTATACCAGAGAGCAAACGCTTACCTGAATCGTTTAGGAAGCGATCTGGTGATCCAGCTAGTGCTAAACCTGAGTTTACTTCCTTATCTACTGTTCTTGAGCATGTTGATTCATTGACTATTGATAATAAGGACCAGGAGAAGAAAACATCAGGCTTTGGTAGTGTTAAAACCAGCTCTGCATCAGCGAAAATGAGCGATGGCACGAGTAGTCTTGGTAAGACGAGTGGAAGTGCTAAGCTAAGTGGCCGTCTTGATTTCATGGAGAGTGGTAAGAGTAGTATCTGTAGAGGAAGTACAAGTAGTGATGTGAGTGATGAGAGTAGTTGTAGCAGCTTTAGTAGCACTGTTAACAAACCTCATAAGGCTAATGACTTGAGATGGGAAGCGATACAGGCGGTTAGGGCTCGGGATGGGGTCTTGGGTTTGAGCCATTTTAGGCTGCTGAAGAGGCTTGGGTGTGGGGACATTGGGAGTGTTTATCTCTCTGAGCTGAGTGGGACAAAGTGTTATTTTGCAATGAAGGTTATGGATAAGACGTCTCTTGCGAGTCGCAAGAAGCTTCTTCGGGCTCAGACGGAAAGAGAGATTCTACAGTCTTTGGATCACCCGTTTCTCCCTACGCTCTACACTCATTTTGAGACTGAGAAGTTCTCGTGCCTGGTGATGGAATTCTGTCCTGGAGGTGACTTGCATACTCTCAGGCAAAGACAGCCCGGAAAGCATTTTTCCGAGCAAGCGGTAAAGTGAGTCAGTATTAGCTTTTCTTTTGGTTTGATCTTATTACAAAGCATTGTTGGATAGATGAAAAATGAAAACATTTTTGGGAACCAGACATTTACTTGTGGAGTGTATGATCTGATCTTATATATATGCAATTATTTTGTATTGTCAGCTGATTAAGGGTTTTGATTTTCAATGTGTGGCAGATTTTACATAGCAGAGTCATTGCTAGCTTTGGAATACCTGCACATGCTGGGAATTGTGTACCGCGATCTCAAGCCTGAAAACGTTCTAGTACGGGAAGATGGACATATAATGCTCTCTGATTTTGACCTCTCACTCCGCTGTCTTGTCAGCCCGACTCTAGTGAAATCTGCTGCCATTGAGTCAGATCCATTACGCAAAAACGTTTACTGTGTGGGCATTGAGCCCTCCTGCATCCAACCGACTTGCACCGTCCCCACCACTTGCTTCTCCCCACGTTTGTTCTCTAGCAAATCTAAAAAGGACCGTAAGACGAAGAACGATACTGCACATCAAGTTAGGCCATTGCCAGAGCTTGTAGCTGAGCCAACCGATGCGCGGTCCATGTCATTTGTGGGCACGCATGAGTACTTGGCCCCAGAGATCATCAAAGGCGAAGGGCATGGGAGTGCAGTGGATTGGTGGACTTTTGGGATATTCCTGTACGAGCTTCTCTTTGGGAGAACGCCTTTCAAGGGCTCGGGAAACCGACAAACACTATTCAATGTAGTGGGTCAGCCTTTGAGGTTCCCGGAATCACCTGTGGTGAGCTTTGCAGCGAGAGACCTCATCCGGGGCCTGCTCATGAAGGAGCCGCAGCAGCGGTTGGGTTTCAAACGTGGAGCCACTGAGGTTAAGCAGCACCCGTTCTTCGAAGGTGTGAACTGGGCTTTGATCCGGTGTGCGACTCCACCAGAAATCCCAAAGCCGGTTGAGCTGGAGAAGGGACCTGCGAATGTTACAGAGGCACCACCACCGAGCCAGAAGACAGCAGCCGGTCTGGTTCTGAATGCTCAGAAAGGGTCTGATAACTATTTGGAATTTGATTTCTTCTAGGCGTTAAGGTTAGACAACTATATTCTTCCTTAAAAGACCATCAAGTGTTGTTTCACTCGTTTTATAGATTTGCCATGAGTTGTATCTTTGTTTTCTCTATGCACAAGCTGTTGTATAACTCTTTCATAACCTTATTAGTTTTCCTACTTAGAGTTCCTTCTTTACTCTGCTCTAGTGCTCTATACAAACACAACAACATAACAAACAAATTTTTATTACCTTGAGTCTCTCATTTCATTAACTGTTAGTTTTAGGCTTACTAATAAAGCAAATGCAAGAAAAAGGATCTGTGGCTTGATCTTTCTTCTTCGGCCGCTGCACTGATGGAGACTTGGAGGGACTGCTCTCCGTCGTCGTCTCCTCCTCCATCTTTATCTCTTTACCTTGACATATGACTTTAACCTCGCACAAGTCTGATGCAGAGCTCCTCATTATCTGTTCAGGTACACTGTTTCCTTTCATCGACTTTGCTTTCCTACAAAAAGCCATAAAGAGAAAGAGATAAGATTTGTGACCTTTCTCACCTGATAATTAAAAGAGTTGTGACCTCATTACCTTGCATTAGACTTGTCGATCCCAAGAACAAGCTTCTTAATGTTAAGAATGGTAATGAGGTCTTGTATAGCCTTAGGGACCGAGTCGCTCTCAACCAGTATTGTCTCCACCTTCACCTGTTACTCTCTCTCAGCTCTTAGTTTACAATCTTGGATCTATTCTTAATGATACAAAGAAAGAAAGAGAGAGAGATGAGACCTTAGAAGCAGAGCAGGCTTGAAGGAACTTGAGCAACAAAGTTCTTCTCTTTTCTCTTTCTTGAGACATAAAGGTTTCGACTTGTTCTTGACTCGCTTGCTCCCTCGTTAGCCTCCCCACTACACGGATCATACACTTGAGTTTCCGAAACACAAATTGATATAATCAAAAAGATAAAGAAGTAAGAGAAGGATACATATACATACAAGGGTAAGGAATGAAGCGCGTTTCGGGGAAGACATGGATGAGGAAGAGAAGAGTAGAAGAAGAAGTCATCAAATTGTCAATAGTCCAACGCAATGCCTCCATACTCGAGTCTCCTTTCCCGACCCCGACATAAACGTTGTCTTCACCGTTCATCGATACTGTTCCACTGCTTCTCCCTTCCAATTGGCTCTCTCTCACACTCTCTAGTCCTCCTCTCCTTCCTTCTTCTTCTTCTTCTTCTTCTTCTTCTTCTTCAATCTCATTGCTCCTCCTTTGCATCTCTTCTCGTTGACTTTTTGCCCTCTCTTCTCACTTTCTCTTTAATATATATATATATATATATATATGCAAATCTTCTTCTATACATGTACTTGTGGAATGTATGACTTGATTTAGAGTGTTTTTTGCGTGTGCGTTTTGTGAAGAGCTTGAACTTTGCAATACATTTAACCTTTTAACATATCATGACGATTTCCTTCGTCCTTTATACAAAGGTTTATCCACCAAACAAATTTGATTCATTTAAAAGAACAAGCCTGCATATTTGCATTATCACCAAACTTTAGAAAATTAGTATTTTCCGTGGTCAAGAATTGGAAAATGTAAATGGGTCAATGTGCTTTGCTTCGTTGTTTAATTATTGGCAACTATTTCATCATAAAAATCAATGATGCATATGTGTGTGTGTACAAGGTCGAATATCCGAATCCTAAACACGAATCTTTTTATTTAATAATAATCTAAAGTCAAAACACATAATTTTCTTATCAATGGAAGTAAGAAGAAGCAAACAAGCTTTGATGCTTTCTCTCAAACATTCATGAATACTTACATGCTTATAAATGTTAGGCTTATAGAGTGTTTCAACCTTAAAATACAACAATTTGACCCAACCTTGCAAGTTGTTGCATCATTAGGCCCAATTTGTCTATGATTCATTAACTTGCATTCATTGTCCAACTAGCACAAAGATCGATGAAAGAAGCAAAAGCAAAGAGCCAAAAAACCAAAGTTGTTGTGTCTTTATTCTTAGCTTTTAAAATGCAAATCACAATGAAGACTTTTTTGTATGATAGGTGTGTTAAGCCATCCAAGGAAAATTGACCTTTGAAGCAACCCATCATGCTACCTCCGGCCCCTAAACTTTATAATACACCACAAATTTCATCTTCTTTATTGCAATTAACCACTTGAAATGTAATTTAAACGTTTCATCAAATAAAAAAGCCAACTTTGAATATTTGACCCAAAAAAAGTAAAAAAAGAGACGAACTTTGAATACAATTATCCCATCTTTTGATCTCTCTTTTTCCCAATAAAAGACAAGGCTCACCAAATCCGAACATGGTACAAATCTTTTACCACTAATCCAATTTTACCCCTAGAAGTACTAATTATTAGCAGTACTAGTTCAAAGTTTGAATCTTCCTAGACAGTTCATTAAGAAAAAATCAGACTTTTAAACTTGTACCATTGACATTGACCCAAAACCACAAAGATTGAGAAATCAAATGGGGTTTGAGAGTTGGGTTGATTGATTATTCAACTTATCACACAGAAGAAATCTGAATCTACCTTTTTCTTTTGTTAAGACTCAGAGAAACTGGTCTTAATCAAAGTAGTTCTTGGAGTTACTACAAGTTATTTTTAAAAGTGTTATATATTTCTCTCTCCTACCATCTCTTTGACCTTTAATGAATGACTCATAGTTTGGTACGAAGTGACAAAAAGTAGGGAGAAAGAAAAAAGCCGATCTTGAAGATTTTTTACTTTCTTTTTTTTGTTTCTGGGCAAATTCTGTTTGGTTGCAGAGAGGAGAAACAAAAAACAATGGGGATCGTTTCAGAAGAAGCCATTGATGAATTCCAGGAGCTGATAGATCAAAGTCTGACCTTTTTTCCTCTTTCCTCTTTCGGTTTTTCTACTTTGATTTCTGATTAGTCATTTACTAAATTGGGTAATTTTTTGTGACAGTGGAGGAGCCATTGAAGAAAACATTTGAGGTATGTATGTTTTTTCTCTGTTCTTGGAAATTGGTCAAACCCAACTCAACTGATTCGAATGAGCAGATCACAGATGCATCAAATTCTCCATAAAGTTTTCATCTTTAACCATATTTGACCTGGATTTGATTCTATGATTGGTTAAAATTAAGATTTTCCATCTCTTGGCCTGATCTTGCTGAGCTAGAATTGTTTTCTTTCATGTTCAAATCTCAAGTTAAAGGAACGTATTTGTGAATCTGCAGAGAGTTCATCAGGGATACTTGAGAGAGAATTTGGGTCGTTTTCTGAAAGCACGAGACTGGAATGTATGCAAAGCTCATACAATGGTACCTCTCCCAAACACTTCATTATTATCTGAGTGTTTTTTGCTACTCCACTCTACAGTCTTGTCTGATATTAGCAGTTTTAATTCATTTTCAGCTGCTTGACTGTTTGCGTTGGAGGGTGGATAGTGAAATTGACAGTATACTATCTGTGAGTTTAGTCGATTTCACTATTTCTTTGGTGTGTGATGTTAAGCTCTAGGTTGAGTGACATTAGAACGTGTTTTGTGTTTCCGCAGAAACCCATCGTTCCTACCGAGTTATACAAGAACGTGCGGGATTCTCAACTCATAGGAATGTCTGGTTACACAAAAGAGGTAGCCTCATTGCTTTTTTTTTCTTATCAAAACATGTCTCTTCTTAATTTGCTTTTTTTTCTTATC
Source organism: Draba incana (assembly GCA_963576765.1). Classification (NCBI taxonomy): domain Eukaryota; kingdom Viridiplantae; phylum Streptophyta; class Magnoliopsida; order Brassicales; family Brassicaceae; genus Draba; species Draba incana. The sequence continues at coordinate 13,265,981 of OY755214.1, read as the reverse complement.
AAAACATGTCTCTTCTTAATTGCTTCTGCCTTTTGATGTATAGGGTTTGCCTGTGTTTGCCATTGGCGTTGGTCTCAGCACATTCGACAAAGCTTCTGTAAGATCCGCTTCATTGTTTTGTCACAAGTTTCATAGTAAAAATGAGAAAGAAATATGAATGTGCTTGTAATCTTCCACATACAGGTTAACTACTATGTTCAATCCCACATTCAAATCAATGAATACAGAGACCGCGTATTACTGGTTAGTACATGGCTGATGGCTACTTATTTTTATTCGGTTTCTCTTTTGCTCTAATGAGTAAAAACATTGTTACAGCCTTCTGTGTCTAAGAAGAATGGGCGGCCAATCACCACCTGCATCAAGGTTCTAGACATGACAGGGTTAAAACTTTCAGCACTAAGCCAAATCAAGGTATGGTTAATGATAAGTCAGAATAAGTTTCTTCAATTCATTTTCATTACTTTATTCTAAACTTTCTTTGATGCAGTTAGTGACTATCATATCGACCATCGATGATCTGAACTATCCAGAGAAGACGAACACGTACTATGTCGTGAACGCTCCATATATATTTTCTGCATGTTGGAAGGTAAGCCTCTTGTCGATACTCATATGTTTGTAACTCACGGTGTTCAGCTAATTAGTACGTACTGTTTATGTCTTATCAGGTTGTAAAACCTCTTTTACAAGAGAGGACGAGGTTAAAAGTTCATGTGTTATCTGGTTGCGGAAAGGATGAGTTACTAAAGGTACATATATATGCAATTACTTTCTATGATCTTGGTGTGAAATGCAAACTAGAATCTCTTCTTGCCGCTAAATCTTGTGGTTGTCATAGATTATGGACTACGCATCGCTACCACATTTCTGTACAAGAGGAAGCTCAGGATCATCTCACCACACTCAGAGTGTAGATTGTTTTTCGATTGATCATCCTTTCCATCAACAGCTATACAACTATGTGAAGCACCATTATGAAACCAAGGGACAAGCAGGACCTGCAAAGCAAGGATCATTCCACGTTGGTTTTCCTGAGCCTGATGCTGGACGTGTTGAGATAGCCAAAACCATAGAATCGGAACTGCACAAGTTTGAGAACTACAACGGTCTGCCCAAACCCGTTAGAAAAGCCAAGCATGAAACTTTGTAAGATGATGGAATTCGTTTTCTACTACTACAACAACTATAAGATTTTATGAGTAAGCCTGTTTGTGCTCACTAGCCATGCAAATGTAAAGCGAAGAAAAGAGAGTAAATCTTCAACTTAATGTACTACTTGGCTTCATGTATAGTGTTATTTGAAGTACACTTTTATTTCTTACACACATTTACTGCATTTCTCTCAAGCAACATATATTGGCTTCAGAGTGCTGAATATCCGAATGTCTTCTCCGACCTGGCAACAAGTTGAAGTTAAAAAAAGGAAACATTAACTGAAATGTAATCTCTTGCTTATGCTAATGCTATGCTTACCTACCAGAGTTAAAGAGGGAGCTTACATGAACTCAAGGACAAGAGCTGATGCTCCTCCTCCTCCATTGCATACTGATGCCACTCCATACTTTCCCTTGTTTGCTCTCAACACCTGAATCAGTAACCACATTTTCAGGGTGGATTCAACTTTTCAACACCGTTGTTGCATGACTTACCCCCAATAATGTGACCAAAATACGAGCACCGCTGCATCCCAGTGGATGCCCCAGTGAAACAGCTCCTCCGTGCGCATTCAGCCGTTCCTGTTTTTACAAAAATGATCAGAGACACTGGAAATTACATCCATAACTCCACTTGTTTCATGACTCACCGGATATAATCTCAGAAGCTTCTGATTCGCCAGAGCTACAACCTGCGGAGGAAACAAGTCATACCTCACAATACACACAAAACAACTGTGTAAAAAGACTGAGAGCTCAGCAAGCGGATTTACAGAAAAGGCTTCGTTGATTTCGTAGTAATCCACTTGGGATGCATCTAAACCAGCACGCGTTAAAGCTTTAGGAATAGCAAGAGCCGGCGTGGTTGTGAACCACTCAGGTGCCTGAGCAGCATCAGCGTATCCTCTAATCTTAGCGATAACATGCAGTCCAAGCTCAAGAGCCTTCTTTCCACTCACCAGCACTAACGCTGCCGCACCATCACTGTCCACCAATGTAAAGCAGAGCCAGTAAGTGGCCATTGGAAGTAAACAACACAAATTGGCAAGAGACAAGGAGGATGCATAATAAAGCTCAAAGAACGGGGAAAGTAAGAGAGAAAAGAGGACCTTATATTTGATGCATTTCCAGCAGTGACTGATCCACCATCCTCCTTGAAGCTTGGTCTAAGCTTCTTTAACTTGGCAGCATCAAACTGGTTCATACCAAACAAAGTTTAAAATCAATCAAGGCTATTCCTAAGAGAAGCAGCGGTTCCTAAACCACTTACCTTCCCTAGTCCTTCATCCTTGTCAATAACTACAGAAGGCCTCCCTCTTCCAGTAGAAACTTCGACCTATCAATGTGAGTGTAAGAACAATATTCCATCACAATGCCATAAAATAAATTTCTGGATAGTAGGGAAAGGAAAAGGTATACCGGAACAATTTCCCAAGCGAATAATCGAGCGTTTTGTGCAGCAATACCACGCTCAAAGCTCCGGATAGCATAAGCATCCTACAAAAAGACAATCAGCGAGACAGTTTCATCAGCACTTAGCAGTACGTCAAACTTGAAAAGACAGATCAAGGATAAAGATGAGTAACCTGTTCTTCTCTTGTAATACGGTAATGGTCAGCGCATATTTCCCCACAGAATCCCATTCCAAAGTCATTGTATACATCCCAAAGTCCATCTTTCGTCATACCATCAACAATAGTATCATGGCCTAATCGCGAACCCCTTCTGCTCACAGATATCAACAAAAGAGAAAGCTTTTCAAGATAATGAAACATAGGGAAACTACCAGCTCTTGAGTTTATTTCTACTACAAGTTTGAAGTAAGGAAAACTCAAAAAGCACCTTGCATCAGGGAGGTACTTAGGTACGTTAGACATACTCTCCATTCCACCAGCCACAACAACATCATTCAAACCGAGTTGGATACTTTGAGCAGCTAACATTACAGCTGAGTTGGATAAAAAAAGCAATAATGAGGTTTCAATGATCATCATATGGAATAGTAAGAGAAGAAGAAGAGTAATCTTTAAGGTCACCTTTCATTCCTGCAGCACATACTTTGTTGACAGTAGTGCAGATCACAGAATAAGGAATCCCAGCACCTAGTGCAGCTTGTCTCGCTGGTGCTTGACCAAGATTAGCGGTTAAAACATTGCCAAAGAAAACCTCTTCCACAAGTGCCGGATCAACATTTGCTCTTCTAAGTGCAGCTATGAGTGTAGTAGTGTAAATCAGTCAAAAAAATGAAAACTTGAATGGCTAAATGTGAGAAAGAGAGTAATATAGCTTGCTTACCTTCAATGGCTATGGAGCCAAGTTTTGTAGCAGTCAAAGAAGAGAGAGAACCAAGAAAGTCTCCTATAGGTGTTCTCGCCACTCCCACAACACAAACATCTGCACCCACCAGAATTCAAAGCCAAAATCTTGTCATGATCCAACCAGAAACAGAATAGAACAGAACAATAAGCGCCTGAGAATCCAGAAAGAACCTTGAGGCTGTACGGAATCATCAGAGACAGAAGGAGCCATGGAAGTCACCGAAGAGATTATTACTTGGAGGCTGAGAGAGAATTCAGACGAAAACAGAGATGAGAATCAAAAAAATCAAAACTTTGGGTTCTGGGTTGAAAAAACACATCACCTAACGGTTTGTGTTTAAGATGATTACGAGGCAACGTGAGAGGAAGAAGAGATCATAATCATTGAACCAAAAGGAAAGAGATAAAAACAAAGTTGTAAAAAGAGATAAAGATCAAAGTAATGACACGTCAGATCCCAATCTCCTTGTCTGTATGATCACCACCACCAACCTAGGTATGTGTGATTGTGATTGATTTTTATCCATTTCTCCCATGTTTTGTATTAGGAAGCTATATATATGAGAATCAGAGACATTCATGTTAAGCAAACACTCAAAATGTACATACATGGAAGAAAAGATACGATTTTTTATACCTAAGAAAGTAAGTATCTCACAGATTCCTAAACAAAGATCACCAAGGCATACAAAGCAAAAAGCTTTAACCTTTTCACATCATTTCATACATTATTTGTTGCAAATTTAGCTACTAGAGACAAATACACTACATACCGAGGAACATTTGTCATTCATAAAGCTCTAAATGCTGCTACTACTACTTTGTTGTTCCAGGAGGATCAATCAACTTGATCTTCAACTCAATCTCACCCGATTCAACAGCGCAAAGCCTTAGCCACACGCTCTGCACAACCTCTCCGTCTATGCAACTGATTGTGCTTTCCCGTGAAACGCAGTTATCTGAATCAGGTAACACTTTCCTAAGCGTTGTTTCGCCAGAGGAAACACGCACTACGTGCCTTAGTCTAGCGACCGAGATTAACGGTTGAAGGCTGAGAGAGGCCTGACCCATTTTGTCATCTGACTTGAACCTATCTTTATCAAACACTTCCTGCAGTATCCCCATATTCAATCTCAGCATCATCATTAATCATCATGATGGTCACAAAATAATGAAAAGACTTACAAATGCCAAAACTGCTGCAGGATCTTTAAGTGTAAAGCTGAGTTCCTCGTCCCACACAGGATTCAGGCAATTGTTGATCACCTTGGTCTTGGCTGACTGGTTTTCAAGACAAGGAAAACAAGGATACTCAAAACCATTTAACATTACAGAAGATATACAAAAACAATGTAACACTACTTGAGACTGACCTCATTTCCCAGTTTGACTATAACGTAAGGATCACTTGACTTGAAGTCTCGGATTACAAGTTTCTTTCCTTGAATAACAGTCACCTGGAGCAGTCCTAGAGGCTCGCCCATCTCAGATCTTGCAAAACACAAAACTACCAATGTTAGAAGAAACCAACCAACTTCACACACTTTTTTGTACACACTCCTCGTGAGTAACAGAGAGATAAAGCAAGTGTCTTTATTAAGACAATCAGTTCATGTTGACAACCAAGACACTGAGAAAGAAAATGAAGGAATCACGAGGATTCCATCATAAATTCCCAAGGAAACTTAAAAGCAACCACACAAAGCTCAATAATTCCGAAAGAAAATCACTCAGTTGGTACAGCTTCTTGATATATAAAACAAAATTCTGTCAAAGATTCACACTTCATCTGGAAACAACAATAGTGAATTTCAAGCAACCAAAAGAGAGATCAAAATGCAGACACATGTATCTATCTGGTGAGTATGCTAGAGGAAATATACCTAAATGGCTAAATCGCAATCACAATTTGATCAAAAGGAAAACCAAGAAACACATAGATTCTGCAAGATGCTACAAATCGATAACAAGATTCCTTTTTTCCAAAAAAAAAACCTCAAACTTTGTGTATTGAAACAGCAACTCGACTCTACCAAACCAAAAAGTACAAATTTAAAGCCCTAAAGAATTAATGTAAAACAGCGAAGAAAGAAGTTTCACTGAGAAATTTGCTAACTTTAGTGGGGAAAAAACCAATAAATAAGAAACGGAAAAAAAAAAGCGACACAGCTTTAAGCCCGAGAAACAGAAGACTAAAAGAAGAAACAACTTTACCAGTTTGGAAACAATGAGCAAAACAAAATGAAATCCTCTTCTTGAGAATAACGCAGATCACTTGCTTCGTAGATATGAGCTGAAAGGAGCGAAGGTGATACAATAATATCTTCTTTTTTTTGTATTAAATGGAAAAACACATGTTGTCATAAAGACAAATTCCATGGTCTCGTCTATCGAGGTTACAAAAGAATGTTTGACCAAAGTCTTTAGTAAGCTCTAATTTTTGGAGACCGTAGCTGCAACGCAATAACTTAATTACTACAAAAAAATTAGGTAAACCTAACCCTCATTAATAAAGCAACCATAAGTCTTTTGTGTTCATGGTAAAACTAAAACTATCTAAAATATTGTTTATATATGCAACGCTTTGACTCGGTCTTTTGAGTTATCTCTTACAGTAATATGTAGAATAAAACGGAAATATGTGACAATTTAAATCATAGTAAACACAAAAGATTGTATAAGACCAACAAAATAATGTAGGAACGAATACCTGGAAAGCTAAGTTTAAAGTAGTTTGAGTTCAAAAGAGAAGAGCAGATTGGGTTAAGGAAGAATGTAGTAAGTTGTAAAAATATTACAGAAGAAAACATGAAACAATCCTACAAATAAACACACATAGATACTACAATACAGAATATGATCACATAAGCATCTGGAGGAGCTTCTTTTCGCCTATTATTCATTCCATCCTGGTGGTTAGAACAAGTATGTATCACTAACCCTACAAATCTCACATTTTTTACCACATATACACCTCACCAATCCAGAGACCACCAATACTTGAGGAGGACAAACACCATATATTTCTTCTACATTATGGTATGCCACACACACCTATGTTGCTTTCTTCGAGTTTGACTTGCTCATTTTACTTTTCCACGCTCCCTGCACATGAATTCAAACATATCAGACCTTGCTACTCATCTTTCGGTAATGCTGCTTGTAAGATTTTAAGAGAGATGTAGGTAGATTACAAGAGTCTCATTGTCAGAAGTATCAGCATCGTCTTCAGCTTCTGTCTCCATTTTATCGTTTCCTTGTTTCCCCTCCGACTCTGAGTTGTCAGCATCAACTTCAATTTCTTTCCCCTCAGGGTCACCACTTGACTCTGATTTTACCTCCTGCAAATCAGCTTCCTTGTTTACAACTTCCTCAGCATCCTCGCCTTCTTTTCCTTCAGATTCTGATTTCTCTTCGCCAACCTCCCCACCATATTTCGGGTCATCTGTCATCTGCTCTGTGTCTGATTCCATTTTCTTTTCATTTGTTTTTTTCGCGGCTGAATCATTTCAAAATAGAATAACTCAGAAACAAAACATTGCAATTATGTAATAAGATTACGTAACACTGTTTCTGTATGTAGACGTGAAGAAGTTCAATAGAGTTTACCTTGCAAGGCAGAAGATCGCTTTTTCTTGTTTACACTCTCTACTTTCTCATGTTCTGATGAGAGACTTCTTGGTGTGCTTTCCTGGAGTTTATGTCTTAGGTATTTCTTTGGAGTTCTTTTCCCTTTTGGCCTAGAAAAAGACAACAGACAGACAAAAACAAAAGGTTTAAGACGAATGCAGAAGATGTGCAAATAAAATAAGCAATAAGTAGAAGAATGAGCTCGTATATGGACTTCTAATGATAGAATTTCACTTACGTAGTAGCAATTGGGTCCCCATCCCTCTGTAAGCCATCTGAATTCTTTTTCTTACTTTCAGAAGATCTAAAAGAAACACAACCATGAAACAAACCAACATGAATGCAGTTTCGTACAAGACTAAAGAACAAAACAAGACCAACTGGACTACAGAAAGATACAGAATCTTAAGTTGCAGAGAGTATGCCTTACCCTCTCTTATTAGAACTTCTCTTTGATGTACTGGACTTCTGCAATACAAACAAATTTGTAAGAATATATTTTATAAAGCCAGCAGGAACGAACTCGGCAGATAACTAGAAGTAGTGAAGAAAGATTGACAAAAGAACCCAAAAACCAGAAAATCGCAGAACCTTTGCAGGCTTTCCACCCGTGTCTATGAGCTCCCACTGTTCCTTATCTAGGCGAAGCACTTCGACATCTCCATCCTCATAAAGTATCTGCCATATTATATGGATAGAGTACAGAGTTAGATTGGACATTCTAACCCAAGATAAAGAAGAAGCAAAGTTCTGAAAGCTTACCACATGTTTCTGCTTTGTGGAATCATAAGATTTTATTGTGCCTTCATAAAACCTGTTAATTCACCAAGGTGCAACTTTTGGTGAGATAAACTCAGAAAAAATTATACCAGTAGCCATTTTCTTTTGCACTGTCATTCCAATGAAAATCGCTAAAAAAACAACCTTTTATCCATAGGCCACCAAACTTCTATTCTGCAACCGATCAGTTCATCAGTAGCCATTTTCTTTTCTGTTGTGGAGCACTGGACAAGAAATCAGGTCAGACTATAAATATTTGTTATCATAATGTCAATTAACACAAAAGTAACGCTGATAAACATCAATGGAAGGTCAATCTCCGCACCTTAGCCAGTCCTGTGATGCTTTTTCTTTTGCGCTTATTCATTGATCCAGAGGCAGAGTTCAATCTGTTACCACCACTTTCCGCTGACCTACTCTGCTTCTGTTTTAGAGAAAAATGCACATCAACAAATTGAGCTAGAGTACAATGAAATAAGTGATATGATGATATTGGTTATTTTTACCCTCTCACTGCCGCTGCCACCTTCGCTTTGATTTTCCACATCAGTGAGATCCCAATCAAATACTGATTTCTCTGATTTTGATGAAAAGCGTTTTGTTCTCTTTCGAGAAGAGATGCTTTCTAATCTTTTTCCCCGGTCAGAATTTTCATCATTAGAGTCCAAGGTGGCATTTTTCTCTTCATGCAACTCTTCTTCAGACGCTTTCAGCGATTTAGAACCACTATTTGAGAACTTGAAAGGACTATGGCCAGAAGATGATCTCCGACGTTTAGGAACTGAAACTACTGATGTTGCATCACCAGCACTCCTTTTGTTAGCCTTCTGATCTCTTTCATATTTGTCTGTTTTCTCGCCAGGGGAATGTTTGTGTCCATTACTTGATTCAAATTTATCCACCATTTGCAAGTGATCCAGATTTATTTCCCTCACCATTTTCAAAACGTCGACATCATTTTTACCATTCTCATCTTCAGCTGGGACATGTTTATTCTTTTTACCCTTTCTAGCCTTGGCTCCCTGAGCTCTGAAACGCTCTACAATTTTACCCAAAGGAATTTCATCCCCATCACTTTCCTCATCATTCATACCCTCATTCTCTGAAGTTTGGGGTATCACCTGAAAGAAGGACAGATATCAATAAAACAGAATCACAAGATACTGCAACTCAGATTTTTTGATAACATACAGATGCTTCGGCATGACTCTCCAACTTGAGAGAACTGAAGTGTGCCAAGACGGTTTCATCAGCTAGCCACAATTGCTCTTCACCAACCTGTTGAAACAATATGTTGAGGGTTAGCAAACACAATCCATGACAATATGAAATTTGAACCCAGAACCATGAACAAGTTCTGGTTTCTTACCTGAGACTTGTCACCTTCATTTTTCTCAGAAGGCTTGTACAGCGTTGGAGGCAGCGATACAGGCGTGAATACCCCTAGTAGATCAGGCTCTTTGTGAGTTAAGTGATTGACAACTGACAGGCCAAGCACGCAGATCGCATGTGAGTTCTGTCAATATAAATGATGAGAATGTCAGCTTCATGGCACCACGGCAGCGGCAAGTAGAGCGGTTACATATAGCCGCATGCTTATAATAAGTTTTTTTTTTAAAAGTAGTCATGGCAAGCATGTTATTAAAACAGAACAAGATCAAGAAACTCTTTTACCAACCTTTGACTTTGTTGCATCAGTGACATCTTCTGACTCTTTTATACTTTGGAAGATGGAGATAATCATGGGAACACAGTCCTGTTCCTTGTCAATATCTTCAGCCTTCCCATCTTCCTCTTTATGGAGCAACATAGAAATGATCAAGTATAATTGGCTGAAATAAACGATGGGAAAAGTAAGTATAAAATTACCAATACAAGAAAACTACTGATATCACTAATTTCACAGTTATTGAAAGAGAAAAGTGGTGGCACACAGAGGTAACAGAAAAATAAATTACCGATAAATCATTTCATATTCCTTCACATCTTTGCATTTCTCGACGTCAGGACAAGAATGATGCGCAAGTGCGTGAACCAGATAAGGAAGGATATGGTGAGGGTAGAGAGAAACTGAATTTGCATCAGTCTGAGCAGATGTTTTCCGCGCTTTTGTTAGGTAAGAATGTTGAATGATGTCAGCTAAGTTCTGTTTCTCCTGTTATTTCAATCCAGCACATAGGTTAGCCAGATTGACAACATTATCAACTCAGGAACATCATATATATGTTTTCAAGCAAAGGGAGATGACATACCTCCTCTGATTCGAGAACATTTGATCCAGTGATATCAAATAAGAATGAACAGGCATACTTTGTCTCCAAAACCCGATCCTTTACATACTGGTGAACTTTACCGAGGAATATTTTCTTGGCCATAGGAAATGATATCTATAAGAGATGTTAAGAAAAAATGTTAAAACAGAGCCCAAATCAGACGTATGATTGATTGGAAGGGTGCAAATGGAAAAAACAAATTGAAGGAACGTACCTCAGGAAATTTTAGTGTAAAATGGAAGATATCAATCGGTATCTTCTCGTCCCAATGCCTAGAAAGGCGGAGGACTGCCTTTGCAGCAGCAAGTCTCAAATGGGCCTTGTCGACAGAACTGTAGAGAGATTGAGCATGAGTGCCTTCAACCTTTTTACAGAAAATTAAACTCTTAGCATGTTTAGTTCTAATGTCTACTAACCTTGATTTAAGATCTTCAGATACTTCCCCAAAGGAAAGAATGTTTTTAAGTAATCCAAGAAGGTCATCAACACCGGTACGAAGATGAGCATCCTTGAAAGGCAAGTAGCTTTTAACCAACGTCTTGATCCCATATATCTATTTACAAAAAGAGAGTTTTGAAATTAACTGGACAAGAGAGATTACTTGATCAACTTTAATATAAGGTCAAACATTCATCAGATACCAACCTTCAGTTGACAAATTTCACTTTTATCATCCCAGGATAACTTTTTGTCATCTACAGCTTCCTGCAAATGGGTTAAGTGGCTTTCAATAAAAAGGAAAATAAATCTGGGAAACCAAACGACAGATAGTGATCAGAAATAAAACATTAGTAATACATACACTTTCGAGATCGAGGATTTTGCTTTTAATAAACTCAACTACTTCGGTTTCTCTAGTCTCGAATACAGGCATCGCAATTTGCGCTATGCATCCAAGAGACTGGAGAACAGCTGGCTGATGTCTCTTGTCCTCCAGCATGTCCACGAGTGCCTACAAATAAAGTATTAAACCAGGATGTCCACAAGCTAATAATCAACTATATCTTAGTGATATTTGAAGCAAAAGATCAACGAGAAAATAGGACTGTCACCTTGTATAGAACAGAAAGTGACTTTAGGCCGTCATCCTTTGTTATTGATGCTAGTGCATGCACAGCATACTTAGCCTGCTTGCGGTTACCTTCTACACAGATCCTCTCTAGTAACAGGTCCACCGAACTTAAAGTGGACAACAGAGAAAACATTAGAAATCAGAAAAAAAAACAGGCAACTAACAAATGACTTGAGCTCATGCCTGATGATGAAGATATATAAATATCGAAGGAGTTGAAACTTTTACCTTGCTAAAACAATGAGATTCTCCCGAATAGTACCACCTGCCTTTGCCAGAATTTTTAGCGTACCTTCCTTTATCATTTCATCATCATCTTTAAGGAAACCTATCAGTTCTTCTTCAGCCCCGTCAAACAGTGATGGACAGAAACATGCAAGAAGCTACAAAATCAATGCACGAGTATCAATTCAATGGACTTGGTAATAAATAAAAGAGAAGTACATGATCATGGGATGTAACTGGATATAATAAATGCTTTAAAAAATTCCTGGCGGAAAGTTAGTGGATTATATTATAAACAACAAGTCAGATAAGTGATTACCCCTAAGAAGTCCATGCAGGATTGAATGCCCAAAATATTTTTTGAAGACTTTTTATCAGAGACTTCCGCTAATATCTCTTTCACATATTCCTTGCCAAATAGCAGATAAGAACACTTTATGGAGAGAGTGCCGAGAAATTCATAGAGACCATGCTTCTCAGAAAGTATTTTAAGCATATCATCCTGCACACAAATTAAAACAACAAACCAGTTTTAAGGTCACTGAAAGTTATTATAAATGTACATACAACTTTCTCGTAAATCTCACCCGAATCTTGGACGCCTGCATTATGCTAGTGTTAGGGTCAAGCAGATTAGTCAAAATCTTCCAGATATTAGCATCTTTCAGTTGATCAAGAGTCAAGAAGTTCTGCTCAGTCTTTGGGGGATCAGAAAATGCACGTGACATAACTCTGAATCCAAATAGAATCTTTTTCTGCATCTCAGGATTATCAGCATTCTGCGTACAGACAGAACAAAAGTTTACAGATGGTGAAACTAAAAAGAAGCAACAAAAACTAACCGAAAACTTAGAAAAACAAAGCTCTTCTACTAGGTTTGGTCGAACCTGTTGCACCTGCTTGAACGACAAGTATTTTTGCATCTCTTGTTGTATCCTAAAGATCAAGAAGAAATTTCTCTAAGATCAATCTTCAATCCCAAAAAGAAAAGAGCAGGATAATACAGACCATGCAAAATTATTAACTGCTAAGAAAAAAACATCAAATACACCTTTGTCTTTGCTCCAGTATTTTCTCAAAAGCTTTTGTCTCCACTTTGTCAAACCCGGAAAAGATTTCTATCCAATGCTTAACTTTTTCTTTTACAGAGATATTACTTGGAAACAATGAAGTGCATAAGATACATTCAATTGTATCTAATCTGCAACACAATTAACATATTTAGAATATATTTACCAAAGGTAATGATCAAATTCAATTAGAAAGAAGTGAGCGAAGTGAAATTATAAGAAAAGAGGCAAAAAATTCAAAAGAGCTCTAGATAATTGTCCTACCTGAAATCTTTGTCATAAAGACATCTCAGAATTTTTCCAGGAATCCAATCAAAGTCACCAGTGCCTACCTTCCCTTCAGCACACCGTAAGCAATACACCCGGAACAATTCAGCCAACCTTTCCATTGTGTATGTTTTTACAAGTATCTGATTTAGAAAAACAACTATGAGTTCCCATAAACGTTAGCATGCAAGTAGCTGAGACATCAAGACTGAATAGATAAAACGTACAGCTTTGTCTCGAAGCCGCTCAGCAACTAACTTTATAGTGTCAACTGGAATCGACGTCAGTGCACTCACAGCCACATCACAAATAACAGCAACAACTTGTTTGCGAATATTCTCATCATAATCCAAGAGCCGGTCACAGAGAGCAGCTACAATAGGATTAACAGTGTAAAGTTAGTCATTCTAGTGTATATTAATGGCATGATAAAGAAAGACTTACATATGATTTGAGAAGTCTCAGGTCTCGAAGGATCTGAGAGCAAACAGTTCTTAATATGGTCAAGGATGACCATCCTAACTTCAACTACTCTATCAGTCAGCCTTTTCAGAAACTCCAAAAAGATTGAACTGAACTCTTCGGATATGACATGTCCAGGCAAGGAAAACAACTCCCCAACCAATCCAACCACTTTCAAACGAGTTTCCAATTTATCAGCCTGTAGATGTCAAAAGTACGCATTATGTATTATTCAATACTAATCCATTTCAAAAATATGCGCTCATACCACATGAAAATTATTGAAACAACAAATAGATAAAAGTGACTAATCAAACAAAATACCCAATAACTGATGCATGGTTCAAGATTCATGATGCAAGATTCAAGACATGCAGATTAGAGCAATGACTGAAATAACAATATACCAAAAGTTCTCCAGTGAGATATGGTGCAACACCGGATAGGGCCTGAGGAGCACAGCGGTACAAATCATAGATAACCTCATGGTAGTCAATCTGGCTGCTGGAATATCGGCTATCTCCAGACATTGAAGAGATAAGGAACTGCTTTATGTCAGATTCAACTTTTGGCGCACACTGCTCTATGACTTTCATAGCAAGTCTTCTTGCAGCATCGCTAACGTCCTGCCATCATAAATCCAGAAAGTGAGCTGTCTGCTATTTTATACAGCAACTAAACCTCAATTAGGATAATATCAGTAGCCTAAGCCAGTATGGTCAGATATGCTCACACTTCTATTTCTTCCCAATTTAGAGAGTAAGATTAGTAAGAGTTGCTCCTGCACGTCTTCACTCTCTTCTAAGAGAACAATCATTATATTTTGCATTGATGAGATCACAACCTCCGGATGGTCATCTCTGCATATACAGAAATAAAACAACTTTTCAGTATAAGGCCTAAAAGAGAACACAAAAAGCATTCATAACATGTATTAATAACCAAAATTACAACGAGAGTACAAATAAAAGTATGAGAATTCAGAAGTGTTCTGTATGGGAGGAAAAACAGACTTGAAGTACATCAGAGGAATTTTTAACCAATCTGAAAACAAAGCAAGGAAGCTAGGCTGAAAGTGAAACTCACCTAGCAACATCGAGAAATGTGGTAAACACTTCTTTCACCAGATCATCGCATTCAAGATCCAACATCACTACACATGACCTGTACTTTGCAACCGTTTCTAAAATGACAACCCTCCTTCCAAATGATGGTCCACCGACATCATTCAACCCAGAAAAAGCGCTCACAATCAGTTGAAAAATATCCTGAAACAAGATCAAGAGAAGGAATAAATCAAGAGTGGACATGTCTATGATTACAGTTCCAGAGGAATTACAGTAAAACGAACCTTCATAGTATTATCACTGTAAGGCGCTTCAGGGGCTGTGACACGAGTTATCTCAGAAAGGCAACTTGCAACTAGAAGTTTGACATCCTTGTCTTGATGCTTGAGTATTTCAGGTTTAATAATTGCATCGAGAAAAGGCTGAATGGATTTCAGCACTGCTGGTGGTGGAGACTGCTCCAACTCAGAAAGACAAACAGCAGCTTCCTGCATTTAGCAACACACAAAAGTTAACAATACTGGAAATTTTTCTATATCAAGGCTCAAACGAGCACTACCATTTAGACCCACTTGAGACGGAAAACAGGATTGCTTTGAAGGAGAAAAGTACATTACAAAACTAACCTAACTAAGTCACTTCAATTATAAATCAAAAGCAAATCAAATTTCCACAAAGTGATAGAGAAACAAACATCTTAGTCAATATAAAACCACAAACCATCTCTATTAGATATAGAAGAGACTGTAAACTGAGGTAACTATTGCATTTATCTAAAAAGCTCTAAAGATAGTGCAATTCGATTCCGACATAGCGAGAACACAACTAAATTTCCAGCCTAACCTTAAAAACTTGACATTTTAACACCAACCATCATTCAAAGTGAACATAAACAACTATAGACATTTTGGCCCACCTACGACAAATCTAAGTAGCTATCGACATGCATCTTCCATTCAGAATGGAGCAGATCCCAGTTTCATGCGTGACCTAATTTTGCGATAACAATCTTAAACGAATGACAAACGAAGGCACAAACAAACCCTAACGCAGCTCAAAAGAATACGCACTAGCTCTATTAACGAACACAGAAGACCTAAAAGGCTGAAAATTTCCATAGAAGACCAATTTTCGTAGAATTTAAACAGAAAAGAAAGCTGAACATTCCCTCCAAACGAAAGTGAGGTAAGCAGAGGACAAATTGCAGAAGGAAAAACCCACCTTGAAGAGTTTGAGCAATGAATCCTTAGATGAAGGAGGTGGGTCAAGCTTCGATCCGAACTCTTTCAACTGCTCCTCGGGCTTTTGCGCCATGGCGACTGTGAATCCGAGAAGCTCTTAACCAGTGATTTGCTCTTCTTCTTCTCCTCTTAGAAATTAGAGAAGAAGACGAAAAAGGAAAAAAGGGTTTTTTCTTTTTGTTTGTTTGGTGTGTTTCAGAGTCACTCTTTCGAACACATCTTCCGATCTGAGCGCTCTCTCAGGCCGATTTGCTGACTTACGGATTTGTTTGCGTCTCTCATTTTTCCCTTCTTTTTATATTTATGGCCCCAATCTCTCTTCTATTTACCATTTGTCCCATTTAAAGCCCCTTCGTAAATGGGCCTGTAAAGGCCCAATATCAAAAACGACGTCGTTTTTAAAACGGCGCATACTGTTTTTTTCTCTTTGAACACTTTTTGGTCTATTGCATCTATACGGCAATAATGGCGGCGGCGACGGAAAATGTCGATAACCAGCCTAAACCAGAATCGGAACCGGCTCCGGTTGAGATTTCGCCTCCGGTGGAACCGAAACCTCTGTCGAAAAACGCACAGAAGAGGCAACTGAAGCAGCAAAGATACGAGGTGAAGAAAGCTGAGAAGAAGGCGTTAGAGAAGGAGCAGAAGAAGAAGGAAGGTGAGAGAAAGCACAAGGAATGGGAAGAAACCCTAGCGAACGCGACGGAGGAAGAGAAGCTGAAGCTGATAGAGTCGAGGAAGAGTCTCCGTAAGGAGAGAATGGAGAAGAGATCGGAGGAGAAAGAGAAGAAGATGGAACGGCTTACTAAAGCTAAAGAAATTGGACAAAACATCGTCGTTGATGTTGATTTTGCACATCTCATGTCCGATTCCGAAATCTCCAGCTTGATTCAGCAGGTCAAAAATCTCACAAATTTATATCCAAAGATTCAAACTTTATGATTATTGATTGGTGCAAGGTTGTTTGTTGATTTGGTGTTTAGATAATGTATTGTTATGCGGTGAATGGGAGAAGTACTTGTCCTTGTCATCTATGGCTGACTGGAATCAAGGAAGATATGAGTAGTCATCTTGATAAGCTTCCAGGTTTTGAGAAATGGTTTATAGAGAAGGAAAATAGGTGTTACATTGAGGCTATGGATGATAGGAAAGAGAATTTGGTGTATCTTACGGCGGACTCCGAAACTGTTTTGGATGATCTTGACCCTAAGGACATCTATATAATCGGTGGCTTAGTTGATCGAAATCGGTTTAAAGGTATCACGATGAACAAGGCGCAAGAACAAGGGATTAGAACAGCTAAACTTCCTATAGGAGAGTATATGAAAATGTCCAGTTCTCAGGTATGTGTCCCAAAAGTCCTCTCTTTTATATACATTGAGCTCCATTGTGTTTGTTGCTTCATTGCCTAAAGTTTCTTAAGGTAGACCCTATTGTGAGAATTAGTTTATATTGTTTTAGGTTCTCACTGTGAACCAAGTTTTGGAGATACTCGTGAAATTTCTCGAGACGAGGAATTGGAAAACATCTTTCTTCACTGTGATTCCTCAGAGGAAAAGAACTGGAGTTGATCCTGTTGATTGTTCGAAATCGCAACCTCTTTCTGGAGAGCATCAAGATAAAGAGGGTGATGCGGGCGAGAGTGCAGAGGAACATGAACTTCTTGAGAGGAAAAAGGCATGCATTGAGGTTCCTCTAGAAAGTGTTTAGCTAGATGATGATTTTGCAAATGTGAGCTATTTCTATTTCCGTTGAACACTGATTTCTGTAGCTGAGAATCTGAAATGTTAAGTTCCTTTTTAAGTGTTGAGTCAAGATGCTCTACAAATTCTCACTAGTCAATTCCTCTATCAAAAATTACACAGTTGCTGTTTGGAAACCTAATGCTTTATTTAAAACACACTTTACCACAAGACAGATTAGATGAAAACATGAGGTTCGTTCATAGAGAAGATAAACAGAGACAAAGCATCATATATATATATATATATTTTTTTTTTTTTTTTGCTTAAACTTGAATACATAAAGTAGAAGCTGCGCCTACTAACAGTTTTGACTCATCCTGTGTCAGCTGTTAACATTACTAGCCATTGTTCTCAGTACTTATGTTGTTCAGTCGGAAATAGTTCAACTCTACCGCCACTTGCCGCTGATGACGAACCACCCATTTTCGAGTTAGGTTCGTTACCACTGAAAGCATACCCGTTCCCGTTCTGATGACGATAATGGTACTGCGCCATGTGAATCCCTGGCACAGGCCCGTATGCTCCAAACTCGGCCATGGTCCCATTAGGCCTCTTGACCACCATACTAACGGACCCTGCACCACCGCAGCTAACCCCTCTGTCGCCCTCCATCTCTCTGTAACGGTGGAGGTACAACGTGAGGGGTTCGATGTAATCATCGAAACCAAGCTTGCTCATGGCCCACAAGACATCCTCTGCAGTAATGGTCTTGCGCTGTTCGCGCTGGCACCGCTCATTAGCCTCCCCTGTTATGAAGCTGATGTACTCGGAGACGCATTCTTGGATCGTCTCCTTGGAGTCGTCTGAGATCTTAGCATGAGCAGGTAAGATCTTCCGCATGATCCTTATCACATTGGCAATAGGCATGAACCTATCTTGCTCTCTCACCGTGCACTCCTCTTCACCGCCATTAGCGGTTTTGTTAGACTGGTTGAATTCCGCGAGCCGCATGCTCCCCTCTGCCATAGACAACATTACAAAGGTGAGAGCTTAAGTACCTCTTAAGAACGTCTGCATGCTTATTATAGACATGAGAATGGAGAAATTGCAGAAAACAAAGCATGCAACTATACCTGATCCAGAAGGAGTGGTGGTTTCGAGCTTGTGGTAGCCATGGAAGCCTCCTAGTTCCATCTTCTTCCTCTTCAAATGTTTTTACCACTTTGTTGGGTTTTGTGAAGATATAAAAATAACGCTCGAAAGCAAGTAAAGAGTAATTGGAATAAAACAATAATTTGGCAAGTGTCAGCATTTGTAATATCAGACCTTATAAACCCCAAAACGTGTCTACCAAAGTCGATGTGACCGAGGATTCTTCTCTCGTTCCCTGTAGCCGTTACAAGATCCTAATCACCAAAGCATTTGTCTTTCTATTTCGAACCTTCTACAACTCAACATTCATACAAAATTCACCAAAACCAAATTAAATAAACTCAAGAAATCATCTACAAGTTTCCCTTTTGCGTTACAAAAACCTAAAATCTTAAATCTTTCACTCCAACACTCATTCTCCTTCCTTCTCTGCACTACCTGAGTTGGTCTTGTACAAATTTCCAAGTTTCTCAAAGTATGAACGAGTCTTGCTACGTTCTGGCTGTTTCATCTTACCTTCCAACACTCTCTTGTAATACTTGTTCATGTTCTCCCACTTCTCCTTACACTTTTTCGCAGACCGGTCGTACCCTTTCACCTTCATCCTTGCTGATATCTCATCCCATATCGCACACTTGTGAATCCCTGTCTTCTCCTCCACTTCGCTTCTGCTAGTTATCAACGCCTGTACTTCCTCCTGCGGCCACCTTCTTCCGCTTGAATGCACAATGTGAGGGGTTCGATGTGTCTCAGCGGATTCAAAGTTCCTGTCTTTGAATCGTTCGGGAAGATTCTGATGTGGTTGAGCAGGATCAGAGAGGGGTTCAGGGATCTTGATATCGATCTCGTCACCAATAACATTTTTGATGTAAGAGATGATAGACAAGCTACGCGACATCTCTTCCTTCCGTGCCTCTTCGTTCTGTTTCATCCTCTCGGTTTCCTGTTGCCTCCAAGCTTCCTCTCGACGGATTTTTTCGTGCTCCATCTTCTCCATCACTTTGATCAACTCATTATGCATCTTCTCTTGCCGCTTCATCATACCCCCCACCAGCTTCCACAAGAAATGCTCCAGCTTGTTCCTCGTTTCCCGCTTTCTTTTACCCGTTACGGCCTTGCGAGCGCTTGGGGAAGAGTCGGTATCGCTATCAACAGACGAGCTGCAGCAAAACCAAGAATATGTTCATACATCAATTGGCAAAACTCAAAGAGTTCAACATAGTTTCATTATCTGGAGACGAATAAATCCTAAACCGATTACTAGGCACACCTTTTGAACATATCGTCCCCAAGTATCCAAGAACAAATTGTAGACTAATTTAGCTAAAAAGTGGTAACAACACTCAGAACCGAATGAACCATCACTGTAAAATGTTGTACAGACTCCACACAAATCTGTTTGCTATCTGCAAAGTTGAATGCTTTTAGCTGAGATGTTTACCAATCTATCTATTATCAAATGGTACTGTAGCCTAATCAAGAGGAAAGGAGTGAATGTAATTAGGTCTACCAAACAAGCTTTGTAATAAACGTGAAAGAATTAAGAAAAAAATAATAACTTTTCATAGTAACAGATCCAAACTTTCAAAAAATGCACAAAAGCTCTAATCTTTTACCTCAAAGAAACACCATCCCAAGAGATACGACCTCGAAACTCCATTTCGTCACCAAGAGAGTCTTCCTTTGACAACCCACAAGTCAATTGACCTGTTTCCTCCACGTCAGCAATCTTCGTTCCCAAAGGAGCTTCGAAACAGCCACCTCCGAGATACCCCATCTCCGGTAACATATCAAGAGTTCCGGCCAGGATATCCAGAGGATGTTGATTCACCGACGACGGAGGCTTAACGACGCACCTGATTGGTTTCAGTTTCTGAGGAGGCGACGCCAAGTCTGCGAGTGTGGCCAAAGCGTCGTCGTTTTGTTGAGGTCTCAGGGAACCAGATTGACGGCTACTGTACATCCACTCGCAACCACCATCGGAGCCATCGAATGGGTTAACATCTCCGGCGAATTCATCGGTGACTCGTTTCCGACACTCGCCGGCGAGAAGTTCCATTAGAGAAAGGTAAAAAAAATAAAGACGGCGTGAAATGAGAACCGAGCCGAGTAAAAGCAGTTCAAAGGGTAAAAAACTTTGATTCGCTCTGTGAAGGTGTATTTACCTTTATACCCCCTCTAAGAGCAACATAACCTCCATTTTATCCTTCACTTCAGTCTTCAGTCGTTTTCTTACCCGACCCGACCGGACCCGAATATGTTAAGAGTAAATTACGAATTTGTATTTTGTAACTCTAGTTTCGTGTAAAGGTAAAACACTTTTGGGCGTGTGGCTCAGCTGAGTCCGCGGAGACACCGACATAGTTTCTTTGATTCACACGCTTGCGAGAAATTAAGAAACGTTAAGAGGATAATCATGTTAAAGAGTGACAAGATTACAAGCAAATCGGAGATAAATTAGAAGAAAATCGTCTACTTCCTACTAGGCGTGTGATATAATCCACAAATTAAACCGTATATTAACTTTTAAACAAAAAGGTTTGAGAATTTTGCTGTGCAAATGGTTGTTTATTTAGAAGAATAAAAATAAAATGGGTAGAATTATGTATTGTTCTAGATTTTTACCATTTAGGTGAAACAAATGTTGGTGGAATTATGCATTCCTCTAAATGTTTACCATTTAGATTAAAAAGTTTTACAAAGTGATTCAACTAATTCAATTAATAAAAGTTGAAAACATAAACAAAGTTGGAAGAAAACAGAGTAATTAGAGAAACAAAAAAAATAATAAAAAAATTTCACCCCTTCATTTTTTTTTACTCACTTTATTGACTATAACTTTTAATTTGTAATTTAGTTTGTGTGTATGTTTAGATGCAATTTTCTATTGTAATGTAATGTTTTATTAATTAATATAAGTTTTCTAAAATATGTGTTAGAGTTACTTATGAATAAAAGTTTTATAACTTTTAATAATTATAAGTAATGCTAAGGACTATAATGCAAAATACATAATATTTTGAAGTTCCATTTGAAGTTTTACCATTGGAGAAGATTACACACAAACTTCAAATTTGAAGTTTTGCAAACTTCGTATTTGAAGTTTGCATTGGAGATGCTCTAAAGAAGAGGAAACTACACTTTTCTCACTCCATTCCATCTTGGGTAACAAGTAAGTCATTTCAATTAATTTTTATATATAATCACTTCTAAATTTAAAAAGTAAGTTGGTTTTTTCAAATAATGAAGTAGACCAACTATGACTTATAATTTAGTTGTATATTTTTTTTGGTTTAGTGTATAGATCTGAGGGTTTGAATTTTGAAGTTTAGGATGTCTTTAAATTTTAATATTTTCATATTTGTCCCCATAATAGTTGTATTTTTTTTTACTAGATGGTCTCAAATATAGAAATATTTACCGGGAAGAACCGACAACGAGATCAAAAACTATTGGCATTCTAATCTAAAGAAGACTGTAATTTCAACACTAAATGAAACAACAACAACGACTCAAACACCTTCAGTCACAAATTCCCTTGAGGCCTTGCAGTGTAAAACCGGAAAATATTCATTGACCGATGTCGGAGAATCATTTAGTGCTCAAATCCCAAGCTTTTCACCGAAGCTCGTGTTCTCGGAATGGTTAGATCAAAGTTCGGTTATTGGTCAATCACCTCGAGACCTTATTGTCCCGGAAAATAAAGAATTTATTGCAACAAGTGACCCGCATTATTTGGAAAACAACTCTCTGGATGATTTCGTACCAAACTCAGATTTTTTATTGGATGAGATACCTGAGATCGAGTTCTGTAGTTCCTTTGCTGGCAATTTTTTGTTCGACGGTCTCATAAATGAGCAACGATCAATGTAAAGGAGAAAGAGTCCAACGCAAGAAGTGTTTATGGTTAATTATAGAAAGAGAATAAAAAGAGTTAATTATAGAAAGAGAATAAAAAGAGTAAATAATACACTTTAGCTAATACTTTATCGTTGACAAAAAAAAAAAAAAAAAAAAAAAAAAAAAACAAATACTTTATCAAAATTGTATGTCATTTCGAATACCTCTTATGTCTTTCCATTTCTTATGTCATGTGTATGTAATTATTTGAAAAACTATATAACAAGAGTCAAATTAAAGACCTATTCTATCCAACTCATATCCCATCGGTTCAGACCAGTGATGGGTTGGGACCAGTTTGTTTAAACCGGTTTTTAACTGTGTACCTTAAGATAACAAAACTCAGATGCTATATAAACGAGTATCTCAAATTTGGGATGAAAATATTATAGCAAAGTAACCAAAATGGGTGCATTAAAACATTAAATTCAGAAACTCCAATGCTAAAATCTCCATAGATAAACATTAATATCCAGAAACATAAACTAACATCAAAAACACCTTACACTCCGGTGAAAGCCTTCTTTCCGATAGCAGAAGAGCCAGCTGGAATAACCTTCAACACCTTGAATCTCACAGTCTTCGGCAATGGCCTGTAATTACCAATAGCAAAAAGATGATCAAACCAACTGTACAACAAAATCAGAATCAATACAGACAATGGTGTTAGTCAGAATTGAATCTTTACCTGCATTGGCCAATGATGACATGGTCTCCTTCCTTGACACGGAAGCACGGTGAAACATGAGCAGGGATGTTTGAATGTCTCTTCTCATACCTGAAAAATAAGAAACTTAACCATCACTATAAAAGCCATATCAACTAAGTAAAGACGTAGAAGTATGTATGTAAGCATTACCTCTGATACTTTTTGACATAGTGAAGGTAATTCCTGCGCACGATAATGGTCCTCTCTGCATTTTGGCACTGTGGCATGTTCCGGCTAAGATACGACCTCTAATGGAAACAGTTCCAGTGAAGGGGCATTTCTTGTCAATGTAAGCACCTATTCCATAGGAAACAAACACAATCGCATAAGAATCTGACTTACAGATATACACAAGTTCCTAATAAAGCTTTTTGTTTACTGCATCATGCAATGATTCTTAATTCCAATAGTTTGATCCCATTTTATAATCATTTACCAATCTTCTAATTCAATTCCAAAATGCCAAAGTAATGAAATTCCAATGGAGAATCAAATCTATCAAGAAAATGCACTTAACCACATACCAAGATACTATCAAACCCTACGTTTAGTGAATTTGAAGGCCATGGATCTATCAATTACTGAAAATGAAATCCTAAGAGAGTAAAAGCAGGCAAACGAACCTTCAGTTGCTTCACGAGGAGTTTTGAATCCCAAACCGATGTTCTTCCAGAACCGGTTTCCACCTTACCCTGGTCGCTTTCCCTTTCCAGATGTCTTCGAGCTGATAAGCAACGAACCATTGTAAATAAATTCGAATCTCAAATAGCATAACATTAGAGAGAAATCGATTCGGGAAATTACCAGAGGAAGACCTTGGGTTGCTTAAGAAAAGCCTAGCAATCCAGCTAAGCAATCCAGCCATCAATCCATGAACGTGGAACAGAGGGAGAACAATCACAGTCGAATCCGACTTGGTAATTTCCAATTTCCAATTTACTTAAATAACTCTTGTCAACTTTATTTCCAATTTTGTAATTTAACTATACCTTTACCACCACGTTCACTTTTAACCATAAAACATATGAAAAGTAACATAAACATCCAGTAATTGCCAAGAACCAATTGAGAAAGCAAAACCACTTTGCGTGAAAACTGAGACTCATCAGTCATCACCAAGGATTCGAGAAAGATGGTGTTTGTGTTGTTTTCATGGTTTCTCGAGGAAATGCTGAGCGACGATACGGCGCTGAATCTTACCGGAGGCAGTTTTGGGGAGGTTATCAGTGATGAACACTCTCTATGGAAAAGCTGCGAGATTCTTCTTACAGAACGCTTTAATGTCTTCTTCAGTCACAGTTGTTCCTTCTCTTGGAATCACCGCACAGTTAATCTGATAAACGAACAAACCAAGAGATAAATCTCTGTTATTAACCGATTCAAAACACCTAGTCACGTTCTTGAAACAATATTATACAAATCATGAGTTCAAATTATATATAATTCTTCTCCCTAGTCTCCCGGATTATAGTGAATAATAGAGCAACTAAAGCACCAGTTTTGTTTACCTCTTCGCCATATTTCTCATCAGGAACCCCGAACGCTACTCCCTGAGAAACGTCGGGATGAGTTAAGAGTATTGCATCCACTTCAATTGGGGATATCTTCTCACCTGAAATAGATATTGTAAATTAAGTGCACAGAAACTCTAGCTGATACAAAAGAAAATAATGCTGCACACAGAGAAGCCGCTTTCTTTGACAAGTCTAACCACTCATTGAGACTATGCAAATAAAGGACTGATCCATATAAGCTGCTAGACATAGACTAATATTCTTGTGAAACAGTAAAGCCATCACATCGAGTAAATGAGACTAACCTCCACGGTTAATAAGCTCTTTGATCCGACCCACCAGATGCAAATACCCATCAGAATCAAAGTAACCGATATCACCAGTGTGGAACCACCCAAACTCGAAACCTGCCTTGTTGGCCTCTGGGTTGTTCTTGTAACCCTTTGTCACATTTGGACCTCTTATACAAACCTCACCTTTGCTATTCGGCTCTTGTATCTCGCCTTTCTCATTGAGGATCGCCATTTCCTGACCCACCGGTTTCCCAACAGACCCAGGCTTATGTGGACCTTCTTCAGGTAATGGGTTAGAACTCATCAAGTGGGTTGCTTCTGTCATTGCATAAGCCTCTAGAACCGGTGCTCCAAAAGCTTCCTCAAGCCTGGACAATATCAACTGAACCAAAAACCAAGACAAACTAAATCACAAATTGTCGAAAAACAACCAAATCCAATGTTCTCCATGAATTTACAAAGAGCATTACCGGAGCCAAAGAAGCACTACAGCTCCTAATGAACCGGAGTTTCGGGTATTCCGCCTCAGGGTGGCTCGCGTGGCGGTCCAATATGATCTGATGAATGGTCGGAACCGCAGTATACCAAGTGGCGTTATACTTCTTCATGTCTGGCCAAAACGTTGTCGCTGAGAATCGACCAGCAGCTGGGAGAGTCACGGCCGCACCAGCTCCAAGCGAGCTAAGCAATCCAGCCATCAATCCATGAACGTGGAACAGAGGGAGAACAATCACAGTCGAATCCGACTCGGTAAGTCTGTAAACCGATATAATGTTCCTAACCGATGAAGCTAGATTGAGCTGCGTAAGGGGTACACCCTTTGGACGGCTCGTGGTGCCTGAAGTGTGGAGGAAGAGAGCCGCCTCTTCGGGGCTGTTAACGATTTCCGACGATGAGTTAACGACCGAGCCGGAATCCGTCACGGACAGAGAGAGGTCCGAGCCAGCGTCAAGCAGCGTGGCGGTGACGGTGAGCGATGTTTAGCTTTGAAGCTGCTTCTTGAGCCGGTTTGTTTCCTTCTTGAGAAGTTAACAATAGGTTTGAATCTGAATCGGAGAGGTAAAACTCGAATTCCTCCGCCGTGTACGCCGCGTTCAACGGCGCCGCCGTGGCACGAGCTCTAATCACCGCTAAAAACATTATCACAAACTACGAAACAACAACAAAAAATCAAAATCCGAATCTAGAAAATCGAAATTTCTCAAACAAGGAGCGGTTTATAATCAACACACCATTTTCGCCTTCTCATGAAAGCTAAGCAATACCAGAAACCGAAGATCAAATCGGAAAAGAAAACTACGAAACAACAACAATAAATTCAAAATAAATCAACAATCATGCAAAAGCTAATCTGAATCTATGAAAATCAAATTTCTCAAACAAGGAGCGATTTATAATAATCAACACACCATTTTCGGCTTCCCATGAAAGCTAAAGAAAACCAGAAACCGAGGATCAAATCTGAAAAGAAAACTACCTCGACGGTGTTAGGGAAGGTGAGAGCGACAACATCGCCGGGCTTGATTCCGGCGGCGGAGACAAGGCGTGAGGCGGCGCGTTCAATTAGATCGTGAAGACGCGCGTGAGTGAGATCGAATTTTCCAGAAACCGAGAGGGCTCGACGATCGGGGAATTTTCCGGCGACATTTTTCAATAATCCTGTTACTATATCACTATCCATGGTTCCGTTTTTCCTCTGGAAGATTAAAAAGTAGAAACACGAGCAACGATGAGAACAATGCGAAGCAGACAAGAAAGAAAACGAAAACGTGAGAGATGACGCCACGTGGTATCATCATGATGGGTTTGATTATGATCGTGTGGTCACAGTATTATCTCTATATATCTATTTTTTTTTTGTCTGGGTCTCGCTGGTCTACTATCAAACCGACGTTTCGGTTTTTAAAGAGGTGAGATTTTTTGTTCCGGTTTACTATTATGGTATAACTCCCTGAACCAGATGCAGAGCCGGATTTGACCCTATTGATATGAAACATTTGAATGGCCCCCACTTTCAAGGGGCCCCACTTATTAAAAAAAAAAAATTGTCTATTAATTTATTAAAAATAGGCTATTTTTTAGTAAAACAAATAAAGATTTAGTGAGATAGAAACCAATTTTTTTTGTAAGATCTAACATTTTATAAAATTATATGCTTAAAATGAAATGTAAAGTGAAGTTTTCATAATTTTATTTCACATAAAAAGAAATAAACATATTTTATTTTAAAAAATCAGTTTTTTTCTTTAAAAAAAATATTTAAATTAGCAAATGTAATTTTTTTGGTTTTGAGCCCCCAGAGTCTCAGATCCGGCTCTGACCAGATGGCTATGCGATGTTAATAATGTGCATGTAAGTGAATTTATCGTATCTTATCCATAAAATTTTGTTCACTTTTGAAGAAACACAAAAGTTTAACAAACATCCTGGTAAAGTTTAACAAGCATTGAGTGATTATAGTAGTATCATTATAAATGGCTTACTTAACAAGTCCTTAATCGTTTTTAATTAGGGCGTTTTGCCACATGTGCCTTTGTTTGTCAAAAATAGCTTTTTGGCACATGATTATCGTATCATTAAAAATAGCTCACTAAGGTCATCCTCATTGCAGACCCTCTTGGGTCTAATATGGTGGTCTTATAATATAAAATTATTATAACACACACTCTCTCTTCCTTTTACTCAACTTTATACCTTCTCTTTCATCCTTTTACTCAACTTTTATTAATTTGTGAAACAAAAATCGACAAATTTTTTAATATTTCAAGAATAGTTAACTAACCATTAGACTAGCACCCACATATCGATAGTGGTTTTGGGAGTTCATAAAGGTTTTACATTCATTATGATCCTACACTAACTAAAAAACTACTCTTTGTTTATAAACTTATAGCTCGATTGATCAAAATATATGTTTTGATGATACATTTTATTTAGCGGAAAAAAAAAAAAAATTTTATACATTTTACTAGGTTAAGGAACAAGTTGAGGAAAAATTGGTGCTCAGGGCATGTTCATTGGTGATCTTATGGTGTCTTATGGGGTGTTCTTAAAATATACAATTATTAAAATTTGAGTAAAAAGAAGAAAGAGAGTGTTTTTGTGGGGTATATTGAAATGTAAAATTAATAAAAACTGAGTAAATGATGATGAAGTGTTCTTAAAGAGGAGAGAGAGTGTCTAAAATTAGACACTTTTGGAGAATGTTCTTAATTAAAGTTGAGTAAAAGGATTAAAGAGAAGGTATAAAGTTGAGTAAAATGATGAAAGAGAATGTATAAAGTTGAGTAAAAGGAAGAGAGAGTGTGTGTTTTAATAATTTTATATTTTATGAACACCATTTAAGACAGCAAGAGGTTGCCAATGAACATGCCCTTGCGTAAATAATTTGGAGAAACAAGTATAAGTAGAACGGGCCTTATAATTTGCGTCAAAATTGGGCTTTAGGTTAAACTCTCTACCGGAGAAACAAAAGTTACGATCAAACCTCCCGTCACCGGCGAAAGAAGTCGCCGTCACCGAAACCATTTACAGATTTCGTCACTTTTTTCGCCCTCCAATCGGAAAGTTTGCAAATTTACAAAACCCACTTCTCTTGTTTGTGCAAAGACAAGTACACAAATCATGGATGCGACTAACTTTGGAATTGTCTACGCCGTTCACATAATCACCGGCCAGTTCGGCTCCGTCGCATCGGTAAATTGAAACACTTTAAACCCTTTCTGAGATTATTGATTTCTGTGTAATGGATTTGGATCCTTTTTTCTGCAGAAAGTTTGTGAATGTCTTCTTCGTAGAGGACCTCGTTCTTTGAAAGACATATCTCGTTTTGCGGAATCAGACATCAATCATAACAAAGTCAAGAATATTTTGTGTCTCTTAATTCAGCATAATTGCGTTCAAGCTTTCTCTGTGGAACCCCTTGGTTAGTCTGGTTTCCTTCTTGGTTTGACTTGTGGCTTTTCAGTTTCGAATCACTTAATTCTGTAAACTGCATTGGTTGTGGGATTTGATTATAAATTCTTTGTTACTTAAGATTCCTTGGATTTTATGATTGTGACATTAGATTTTTCTTTCTTTATACTTTTGAATTGTAGGTGGTTCTGAGAACAAAGCTACTGTACAGTATATTGTGCTGTTTGACAACATTCTTCATGGTGCGAGGTATAACAAGTTCTCTACGGTTGTAAACAAAGAACTTGGGTCTCAGGTTTGATTCCTGCATCTTCATCGTTCTTTCAGTGTTTGACTAAGTTAGTTAAGCTTCAAGAGTCGCCAATTTTTATACTTTTGATCTATATGTACAGTGCGGCGCAGTTATTGATGGTTTACTTAAAAACGGTAGGCTTACCTTGGGACAGCTGATAGAAAGAGATAGAGGTGAGTCCCGTTATCTTACGTATCTCTTGCGGTATAATGCCACGGCTTGCTCTTATTGTATGATTTGGGGTTTGGACTTTGCGTATCTCATTTTGCTTACAAGAATCCGTCGACGTAGTAGATGCTAATCTGTGACATATGTTTCCTCCTATTTTTTTGATGTTAAATGTGTTTTTCGTTGATTGTTTTCTTCTATTTTGATGGATTTTGATCTAACTCATGAAGAAAGATACAAGAGAAAGAATGGTTTGCAAAAATTTAGAATTTTCAAAAAAAAAAGTTTGAAGAAGACGTACCAGGGACAGGGAAGGAGTTGGGCGGCGGAGAAGAAAGAAACTTAAGTAAATTAGGTTTTATTAAATAAGGGTATAAAGTAAATTAAAGTAAAATAGTTTAAACAATATACACTTACCAAATTTCGACTAAAAAATATATATACTTACCATATATGTGGACTATATATATCCGGGTTGAACCGAATTGAACCGGGTTCAACCGGATTGAACCGTGAACCGGAAGACTTCCCGGTTCGTTCTCCGGTCCGGTTTTAAAAACATTGAGAAGAACAAACCCAAATCAAATTCTTTTGCGTAGGCGATGGCCTACATGAAATTTTTTACAAATTCTTTTATGTTGTTTAGTTATTTTAAAGGAAAATGAGATTTTTCAGCTACATAGATGATGCATATGACTTTTTTCTAATCACTGTTTGTATATGACGTTTTCATATACGCGAAATACAACATTTCTTTCTATTAATTATTCACATCCATATTTGTGATATTTAAAATCTTTAACTAGCTAAACTTAACTTAACAAATGAGTTGTAAATTTTACTCTTGCCTTACTTAAGCTAGACCACTTGTAAGCAAAACTATGGTCCACTATTTATAAAAAGAAAACTTTGAGCCTGCTACTTTGGGCAATTGTTTGAATTTATACTCGTTATTCGATAAAGCACGATAATATATAAGCCCAAAACTGCAATACGATATTGTGGTTTGGAATCCTGTTTTATCCTCTGAGCAAACACATGCATGACTATCCGATCGCGAGCTATATATTGTTTGTTTGATATATGTTATTTTTTGGGGCGGCGTTGTTTGATTTTTATTCGAGGATTTGAAGCATTTTGAATGCAATAATTCTTTCTTTAGTATATATATATATATATATATATATATGGACAAACGAAAATTGATAACTTCAAAAAGATATAGTATCTCTCTTCTTCTTTGTTTTTCTTTTAGTTTTTTTTTTTGGTTGGTCATCTATAGCACTTTATTTATAATCAAAATTTCTAGAGAAACCTAATTCCAAATGCGTAAAATTACAGGAGTTTATCCCACCCACCTCATTTCGTATAGTGGTAAGACAAACCTTATCTTCTTTTCAATTTATAATATAATAAATGCTGTTAACAAACAAAAATTAAAAATTAAAAATATTTAAGTGAGTAGTAGAATATTTTGTGTCTCTTAATTCAGCATAATTGCGTTCAAGCTTTCTCTGTGGAACCCCTTGGTTAGTCTGGTTTCCTTCTTGGTTTGACTTGTCACCGCCACGCTGCTTGACGCTGGCTCGGACCTCTCTCTGTCCGTGACGGATTCCGGCTCGGTCGTTAACTCATCGTCGGAAATCGTTAACAGCCCCGAAGAGGCGGCTCTCTTCCTCCACACTTCAGGCACCACGAGCCGTCCAAAGGGTGTACCCCTTACGCAGCTCAATCTAGCTTCATCGGTTAGGAACATTATATCGGTTTACAGACTTACCGAGTCGGATTCGACTGTGATTGTTCTCCCTCTGTTCCACGTTCATGGATTGATGGCTGGATTGCTTAGCTCGCTTGGAGCTGGTGCGGCCGTGACTCTCCCAGCTGCTGGTCGATTCTCAGCGACAACGTTTTGGCCAGACATGAAGAAGTATAACGCCACTTGGTATACTGCGGTTCCGACCATTCATCAGATCATATTGGACCGCCACGCGAGCCACCCTGAGGCGGAATACCCGAAACTCCGGTTCATTAGGAGCTGTAGTGCTTCTTTGGCTCCGGTAATGCTCTTTGTAAATTCATGGAGAACATTGGATTTGGTTGTTTTTCGACAATTTGTGATTTAGTTTGTCTTGGTTTTTGGTTCAGTTGATATTGTCCAGGCTTGAGGAAGCTTTTGGAGCACCGGTTCTAGAGGCTTATGCAATGACAGAAGCAACCCACTTGATGAGTTCTAACCCATTACCTGAAGAAGGTCCACATAAGCCTGGGTCTGTTGGGAAACCGGTGGGTCAGGAAATGGCGATCCTCAATGAGAAAGGCGAGATACAAGAGCCGAATAGCAAAGGTGAGGTTTGTATAAGAGGTCCAAATGTGACAAAGGGTTACAAGAACAACCCAGAGGCCAACAAGGCAGGTTTCGAGTTTGGGTGGTTCCACACTGGTGATATCGGTTACTTTGATTCTGATGGGTATTTGCATCTGGTGGGTCGGATCAAAGAGCTTATTAACCGTGGAGGTTAGTCTCATTTACTCGATGTGATGGCTTTACTGTTTCACAAGAATATTAGTCTATGTCTAGCAGCTTATATGGATCAGTCCTTTATTTGCATAGTCTCAATGAGTGGTTAGACTTGTCAAAGAAAGCGGCTTCTCTGTGTGCAGCATTATTTTCTTTTGTATCAGCTAGAGTTTCTGTGCACTTAATTTACAATATCTATTTCAGGTGAGAAGATATCCCCAATTGAAGTGGATGCAATAACTAACTGCTGTATGCATTGTTGGATGTATCAGTTTATAATTTTATCATAATCTTATCACAGCGACATGTTAATCATTTCAGTTGTTTATTCTTTTCGATGTTAATAAACAATCTCTGTGAACTATGCAGGTTACAAAAGAACCACAAAGCTTAGAGAATATCAAGATGAGAAAGAAGTGGCCACATATATTCTAGAGAATGTAAGAAGGTTGCCTTTACCCTCTACTGTTTGTGTCTTGAGCTTGTGTCGAGAATATCAAAATGTTTAAGCTCAACTGTTACTGTCATTGATTGCTTGAGATAGCACTTGCTGAAATAATTGAGCTTATAGTTCTATATTACTTTTTTGAATCGATGTTTTGATGTTGGCTTTCTTGTCCTCTTGCGGTGGGTAGATTTACCTTTTAAACAATTCTAAGTTTAGGGAGCATCAAGGCTCAAGCTTTTGTTGCTGACTAGAGCATTGATCGTAAAACGATTGCATCAATCACTGTTTTTTCTTCTCAAGTGATACTTGGAATCCACATATTTATTGCAGAAATGGTGATACATATTCTGGAGTGTATTTTGCAGACCGGATGCATGGTTTTGGAGTATATCAATTTGGAAACCAGAATCGGTATGAAGATGCCTGGCACGAGGGGAGAAGACAAGGGCTTGGAATGGTGAGACACATGCAAGCCATTGGGAAATTGGTGCTCTCAGCTGTTATACTTGGTTCTGTAATTTTTTTTTTTTTTTTTGTTTAGAATCCACAAAAGTCACACATATTTATGAACACAATCTTTTTGAGTGTCAACAATAAACGTGGCTGGATAATTGCTTGTGGTGTGAGAATACCTCAATTTGTCATTCCAAACTATATGTACTCTTACGATTTTGAGTGGATAATATTACAAACACACAAGTACAGTAGATAGTAGATAAACCATAAGTTGATACAACAATAAAACACACAAGTACAGTAGATAGTAGATAAACCATAAGTTGATACAACAATAAAACACACAAGTACAGTAGATAGTAGATAAACCATAAGTTGATACAACAATAAAACACACAAGTACATATAAAATCGATCATTCATGATTTAATCTTTCGAGCATTTTGGTCGTCCAAAACCACTTTTTATCAAACCATTCCGGAATTTGGTGAACTAGCATACACTTAAAAATCTCTCTTACCACGTTGTCATCCACACCATCCTCGTTGCAAGCCAATATCATCTTATGTCCTTTGCGTTTTAACAGGTGCATTTGATAGCAATAATTTGCATTCGACGTAGCCACTAAGACAATAGATGGGGGTTCTATCTCGATGCAGTTCATATACATCTGCCTTTTCATACATAGCTCGACAGATTCTTCTTTCTCAAGAGAGGGGGTGGGTTCCCAATCTGAAAAATGCAGAAAAACTAAAATATCAGTTAAGAAACAAAAATTAAAGTTGAAAAAAAAAATGCAAAGAAATCGAGCTTACATGGTGGACAGTAGCAATCATTCTCCCTTTTAGGACAATGGGAGACAATACATTTGAATTTGTATCGAAAAGAAAATCTTTCATAGTACTTCTTCCTCCACTCTTCGGCTTTTTCTTTACCGTTGTTTTTTCCGTCTTCACAAAAATCGCCACATACAAAGACTTGTCTAAGATAATAATTGGAACCAAATGTTTTAAGAGCACCTTCAATACGATCAAAAGGATTAAGTATATCATTGGGTAAGTGATTAGTACTTAAATCCCAATGTAACGCAACCGAATTGTTACGTTCATACACGGTTAAATCGTTTGCCATCTAGATTGGAAACGTTTGGAAGAAAGATTGGAAGAAAGATTGGAATAAAGAGGAAAAAAAAAATATAAAAGTTTGGAAGAAAGATTGGAATTTAGGAAATTAGATTGAAAGAGAAATATTTAGATTGAAAAAATTTAGGAATAAGATTAAAAGAGATTTCTTTACCCTAGAAACATATGCTTCTCTTGCTTATTTATAGTGTCGGCAGTTGTAGAGGAGAAGAGAAAGAAAAGCACAAATCTAACGGTTGATAGTTGATTTCCTAATCTAAGGGTTTATAATACAGTTTCAGAGTATGGCATGGATCGATGACGTGGCAGATTAATGCAAAATAATTGGGTATGGTGTGGATCGATGACATGGCAGATTAATGAAAAATAATTGGGTATGGCGTGGATCGATGACATGGCAGATTAATGCAAAATAATTGGGTATGGTGTGGATCGATGACGTGGCAGATTAATGCAAAATAATTGGGTATGGTGTGGATCGATGACGTGGCAGATTAATGCAAAATAATTGGGTATAGCGTGGATCGATGATGTGGCAGATTAATGCAAAATAATTGAAGATTTAGGTGCCTCCGTTTTAGGCATGTTTCAAACAAATTTCACTAAAAATTGCATAAGTTTTGTCAACTGTTTCCTAATTTTTTCGTTATATGCAATAATACAAGAAAAAAATTTGACGGAAACAAACAAATTGCATAGATTTTTCTTCTAGAAATTATAAAATTATCTAAAAATCAAATTGTTATAGGCAAACCAATTGATTGAAGGGATTTTTTGAAAAATGCCCTATTTAGGTTCTTTAATTTGAAAAATAGATTTTTTTTTTACATTTTTACTTTTGGAAAACTAACTCTTTCTTTTTATGAAAAGACTTTTTTATTCTGTTTTGAATTCAAAAACTACATATACTATTAAAAAAAAAAAATTAAAATGCGTATGCACTATTATGATGTATGTGTATTTTAATTTTGTTATAATAGTGCATACGAATAATTAATAGATAATTCTACGGACATATGTAAAAGTTAATCTTTTAAGGAGTTTGAAGTTTTAAAACATTTATCGTAAGTTGATTTATAAACAAAGAGAAATCGTTAACCTCGTTTCATCTTTTATACACTAATTAGATATATAAATAAACATGATAACACAACAATCCAAAATGAAAAAGAAAACTGAAAGATCCAACTCAATTTGATAGAAACAAATCAAAGGTTTCCAAAAAATATATAATTATTCATTTTCATTAGAAACCCCATTCGAATGTGAATATACATCGTTAATGTGACACACAATAAAATGTAGTCAAAATTTAAGGAATTAAAATAATGAAAAATATAATAACGTTAGTAAATCCAGAAGGTGGAGAAGAGAAAAAAATTAGAAGTAAACTCATATCATTATTGTGTGTGATAATGGAAAAATAATAATATATAATATTATGATAAAAAATAATTAAACCATACAAAAAATGAATTATTATTCAGTTTTATTGAGATGAGTTTAGTAATTTTAACATTCGAAAAGTGTAATTTTCAAAACTAAAAATAAAGTGGTATTTTTCAAATTTAGAAACACAAAGGGGGGTAATTTTTCAAATTTCCTCTTGATTGAAACACAATTTTCACAATCATAATATTTGTAAATATATGTTAAACACATGTTAAGACAAAAATCAATTTAACAGTACCAAAAACAACTCTCCAGTTGGTTTAAAATATTTGGAAAAGAACTAAAAAATCATTATTTCAAAATTTTTAACACCAATTAGGAAATCGAGTAAATTTGTAAAAATATTCTCAAAATAGTTTTTGTTTTGAAAACTAACCTTTCTTTTAAAAACTTTGAAAATTAACTTTTTCCATATTAAATTAACATACTCAAATGAAAATGCCTTAATCAAAAATAAAAATATATTTCTAAAATAAAAGTAAAATTAAAAAAATTAACTTTAGTGGACGTTAAAAAGGGAATATGAGATCTGATTATCAATATATTATTTACGAAGTGCGAAAGTTGATGTGTCAGCTCGAGGATTTTTTGAATTTTCTTTTTAGTCGATATTTTTAATAAAATCTGTATTTATAATTTTATTAATCATATAAATATAATAAAAAAAGAAAAGTTTCCTTTATCGTGTAGATTTAAATCAAAATGTAAAGTTTTTAGATTGTGCAAATCTTAACAGCATATTTATCCATTAAAATTTAATAAAAAAGTAAATTATACATTAACCATGTATAAGAATCAAAGAAAATTTTCATTTATCCAAATTTAAATAAAATTGTATAGTTTTCTTTATCGTGTCCTCTGAATCTCCTTTATATAAAAGGGAAAGATTTCTTGGCCTCTAAGACCCTCCACATCAACATAAATATTCCAGAAAATAATCAACCAATGAAATCTGCTCTTTAAGCCATGTAATCATCTTAATCAACATCTCAATTATTCATTCTATGCTTCACATAAATGATTCAGTTACAATTACCCCAACTACAAAAGTCCATTTAAACAATATATCAGCCCAAACAAAGTTTATAAAAATATCAAACCACAACAAACCGGTTTCGTCTTCCTCTGAATCTCAACAATCACCTTCTTCTCATGTAACCTACATCCGATGATTCCTCTTACGCATCAATGATAAATAAACGACTGTTACCATTTCCATCATCTTAATTGTCCACTTCTTCCTTCCAATTCAAAGCTTTTAATGGCCACTACCATCCTATATTGATGATTCTCTCTCGCAATCTTATAAAACGACTACCTACTATCCTCCACATCACCGCAAACCCACACAAACAACCTACAAAATCTAATTCTGCCATCAAACTATCTATCATTCTCTGCACAAATTGCATACCTTCCAGATTTCTACAATGAAGAAATCTTCGTCCGCTTCATTCACTTATGAGAAGCTAATATTTAATTGTTTTGACACAATCTGGATATTTGGAAATTGTGTTTCTCTACTGAAAACGCAGAGATCGAAACCGATTGCTCAGTGTGTTGTGTTGCACGATGAAAGGTTTCGATCATACCTAGCAATGGGGGCTCCACCATCGCTCGATAGCTCGAGAGGGGTTGAGGTAGCATCTGTTTATCCTAATCATTAAGAATTTGATGCTCTGTTTTTTTTTTAATTTCCTTTTGTTCATCAGTTTGGACTGGACGAGAACGACAATCCAATAAAAGAAGTCCGGTAAACTGTACCGATAATCGAGGATCCACTTGGTTATTATATATGAATGGTGTTGTGCGTGGTATAGTTACCGGTCCAACCAGCTCATGGAATCCTCATTCATGGCTTACATCATCACTCTCCTACGAAAGCTCATGGCCAGGACTCTACTGACGACGAAATTCCAGTTACCCGTTACGAATTGGTCCGGTACGTTCAATCCTGGACCATTCAACTTTCTAGATGCAGAGGTATGCCGTATGCATATATTATTTATATCCGTATATTTAAAACCTAACTATTACAGTGTCCCTATAATTTGAATGACGATATTGATGTGGAATCAAAACCGGTCGAAGGAAACTTGAATGACGAGGAGGTGGAGGTGAAGATTGATCCCGTAGTTGAGAAACTAACAACAAACATGGAGTCGTACGGTGGAGATTACTGGTTAAAAGAAAGACAAGTATGACAGACTCTTGACAACTCAATGCGACCATGAGCCAGCCATCCTTTCTTAGTTTGTATATGTTATTTCTTTTGTTAGTTTAACAAATATGTTGTGGTCTTCGTTTGAAAAGTTTATTAATTTAAATTAAACATGATTCAACATATTCATATATGTTGCCTTCTTCGACAAGGAACATAGGAGAAAAAGAAAAAACACACGGACCAAAGGTGACAAAGGTGTTTCAAGCAGTTACGTTGAAGGGTATATAAGAAGGTGGTTATGAGGAGATGATGCACGACATACTAATTGAAAGAAGTGGTTTATTATTATTATTGTCGTTACTTCTAATTTATTTGTATTTGCAAAGAAATGTACTTGAGTTATCTTATTTACTTTAAATAAAAAGAAAAAGAGTTAAAGAAGTTATCTTCCACGTTACCCAAGTTATGTTTGCTAGACTCCATTGCAAAATGCTTGCAAACTCAATAATAGATTTCGAATTTCCAATGACCATTCATGTAGTTGACCCTTCGACTGTTTAACGATTAATAAATCAAAGTGGAAAACAATTAGAATTTTTTTTTTGCTTACTCCTTTCCTGTTGTATTATGTATAGGGATTTTTGGTAATGCTACTTATATGTCTATAAAACCAAGGAGAGGCATGACAACTGTTGCA
Organism: Draba incana; assembly: GCA_963576765.1. NCBI lineage: Eukaryota > Viridiplantae > Streptophyta > Magnoliopsida > Brassicales > Brassicaceae > Draba > Draba incana. The sequence continues at coordinate 13,227,914 of OY755214.1, read as the reverse complement.
ATTGTTTTCGCATATATCAAGTCTTTGGAAGAACTCAATATAGCTGTATGTCTTTTTGGAATACTCCTTATCTTACTTTTCTATTGGGTTTTACTATTATTTAGGGTTTTAAATTAATATATGGTGCTCCATTAGCTCATGCTATGTATGATTTAATATCCAACTTAGAGAGAGATCCTTAATATTAATGACTTAGATTTTTCATCATATTGGATTTGGATTTGAAAGATCCAAAACTAAGGCATTAATATTAAAAATTATTAAAACTTATTATTATAAAATTTGTGATGTGTTCATAGTAGCATACATGCAATTACGAGTTGATGGTTGCAAAAATATACTAATCCATATGACTTTTGGATGTCCAATATAAAATTTCCCTCATTTTTAATTAGTAAAGATAATATAAAGGTAAAAACAAACCAATTACTAATATAACACTAATTTAAAGATAATGACACCAACCAATCTCAATCAAAAATAATTTATAATTCCGAACCAAACCTAAAAGTTAAATTGACAATTCAAATAACTAAATTGCATTATGGATAGTTTCGAGGCTGTTTAGTTTCAACATTTATGAATTTTTCTTTTTCCTTTAATATTTAACAATTAGAATTATTGTTTTTCTTAAAACGGTAGTAAATTTACAAAATTACAGACCATTATAAACTAATTATACCATTTCACAACCACTGATACCGCCTATTTTGATCATACCAAAACAACAAAGAAATATGTAAGCAATATATTCGGGCGTATATGGCTAAGACCATATGGCTATCCTGCTCTTTTAAGTTGGCAAATAAGGTTTATGTCAAGATATGATTTTCGATGGGTAAAACAATAGAGGTTATAAAAGAGGCAAACGTTACAGATTGAGATTATAGGTTTTAACAAAAAGATCGAAGGGCTTAATATTTCAAAAGTATAAATTTCATAAACGTGATTCATTTTACTTGCTTCTAATAGTATATACTACAACCAATCATAGCTATGTTTAGAGCTATTTATTGTTATTTGAGGAGTTAAAACCTAAAGGATTCTGAGGACATCCAGGAGCACAAAGACGAAGTTCGTTAACCCCAACAATAATGAAGTGGAATATGGCGAGTAATACATTATGATACATGCATTCAAAACCTAGAAAATTATAGAATTTTTTTGTAATAGGTGATAATATAAGTGTCTTATGATTTTGATAATAACTAGATGCTCACAACAAAAGAGGGGTTCTTGCTACATCTACAAGTCAAGGGACATGAAGTCAAACAAAAATTTGTTGGTAGAAATTTGTTGGGTTCCTTTGTCGGTGGAGAAGAAAAAAACTAAGAGGTTAAGAGATTGGAATGGTTCAACGGACAAGATTATCTCTCCTAGATTTGAACGGACAAGATTAGCTCGTCAAAGTTGCCATGTCTTACCAAACTAGTGATCTATCTTACCAAAGTCTTTTGCCCGGGAAAACAAAATTGAGCCCAAAATATTAACCGGGAATGAATATTTTGTGCCCAGTTTTTTTTAATTGTTAGAGATCAATTATTGTTATTATTGGCAACTATTTGAAACCCTAAACCCTAAACTTTTACTTTGAAAACACTTAGTAAAACATCTTCTATTTTTTTTTTTTTATTATGAAACAAATGCATTGATAAACCAAATTATGTTAAAAGTTTCATGTTTGATTTAAACCCTAAACTATAAACCTAATCACTCTAAACCATAAACCCTATATGAACCATTCGTTTTTTTCAAGAGAAACCCCTATATCAAAACTTATGTGTGTTTTACACTAAACTCTTAAATATTCATGATTCTAATTTATACAAACTTTGAACATTAATAAAAACGAAAACAAATTTGTACAAAAATGTGAGTAACTCATGATTTTCTTTCAAGTTTGTATTTTTCTAATAGTGTCGTTTCATTTCCATTTTATAAACATGTGTTTTGTATTTTTAATATGTTTGAGGATATAAATTATTAATTACTTTCATCTTTATGAAACAATATTACTAATACTTAGGAAAATTTGATTTTCAAACCCTATACCCTAAACCTCAAAACATTATGCTCTATACCCTATACCCTAAACCTCAAACATTATGCACTATACTTTATACCCTAAACCTCAAACATTATGCCCTAAACCCTAAATCAAAGATCATATTGGTTTTGGATAACAATAACATATTTAAAAGGAGAATGCCCATATGAAATTAGAACCATGAAAACAGAAGATCCATTACAACGATTCAAGTACTTCGAAGATACGTAAGTTTTAGAGTAACATGTGTGTTTTACCAAGTAAAAAAAAAAACGAAAGATCTTTCTTTCATGTCTTGTAACTCATAGCTTATAAGTTATAACATGCATGCAAGAGCTGGTCATGAATCAACACCAATGGAGCTCTTAACCTCCATCAGAAACTCTTTGAACTTCCACAAACTACTGATCTTGATCTTGTCTTGAAACCCATGTCCTCTCTCGTTACTCTTTCACCAAAACCATCACCATTGTTATCTTTATAAGTTATTCTTGCGAAATAACCCATCACAAAAAATTACTTTGAACTTGTCCTGTCTCATTTCTCTCTTACAAGATGGGGTCTTGAGAAAAACCTCGAAATCTCCTCTACCTCCTCTTACCAATGCATAAAATAACCTGCAAAGCCTATCATTATTCAAACCGATATACAAACCAAGTCAAGTTCAAGTACAAACGAGGATATTAGCTTCTATATATAGTATATAGACGAACTTACATTCTGACTATGTCCATGGCAAGCAAAGAAGTCTCTTTGCACCAGTTCCTACACCAAGATATTCAACTGTCAAAAAAGAAGAAACTACATTCAACTTTTTGAAATCTATGAGTACTGTTGGAAGTACGGTTTTAAGAACCATTAGTTCACAAGCATACCAAGAGTGCCGAGTTTGTGCGAATGGACATTACTACTAGAAACTGAAAGTGAAACACGAGATAATCACTCAACGCAGTGAGATAAACACAGTGGAATAGCATCAAACTATATATACAAATTTTATCCAAGTCACCTGCCATATGCTTATCCAAGCTCCAATTGTTGCAGCATCACGGGATAAAGGGCTTGGCAGTGTGACGAGTAGCTTTAAAGCATTTGTAAGCTACATCTCAACAAAAACCACACAAATGGACTTCATAAGTAAGTACCATCAAAAAGTCCATCTTCAAGTTCTAATTTGATTCTAATGTTCTTCAGCTAACAATTCTTAATCATATTAATCCCTTTTACCCTATGTCCCTAACCTTTACGAGGCTGAAGCTCTGGTCTCTTTGAAAACAAAATATTCTTCCACACTTTCATCGATTGGACCAGTCCAGAACCACAATCTCGAGCCTTTCTCACCATTTATTGCTACACTCACATAAACACAAGAAGAAACAAACAAATAAATTAAATACAATAATGTGTAAGCTACAGAAACCGAATATATTAATTTAGGTGAAAACCAAAGAAGAAGAAGAGAAGGGATTACCTTTGAGGAGATATTAGAGAGGATCTGAAAAGCTTGGAGGCCCAAATGACGATTGAGTTCATCTTCAAGCAGAGCCGGTTCCGAGGATACGAAAGAATAGCTAAATACGATGCAAACCCCCACTTGATTTTTCTTGGATTCCGTAGTCGCCGATGGGATTGGTGGCTGAAGAAGCGAAAGGGAGTGCTTTTGCTAACTTAGAGAGCTTGAATCCCTAAAAAATTGGATCTATCCGGCAGAGGTAGAGAAAAAGAGAGAGAGAGAGAGCTAATATTGAGATTCCTTTTGATCGGAGGAAACGGGATTGGAGGAGGGAGATCGAAAGAAGAATATAAATAAGAATATACGAATAATGGCGAGTTTGGCGACAGAGTACTGCCAGCGATACGGTGGAAGTAGGGAGATTTCTCCATCTTGATTTTGCAGAGAAGGAGGAGGACGAAGGAGTGAAAGATGAATGCGAGGAGGAGGAGAAGAGCCAAAGAGGAAGAAAGCAAAAGGAATTTTATTTTTTTAATCGGAGCAAAAAAAGAGATTATTTTATTCAATTTTTTTTTTCCACAAATTTTTGACTTCGTATATTTTTTTACACATAATTTTAACTTAGCGGTCAATAAAAATTTTCAATCCCGCTTGACCCTATCATAACGTTTTACAACTCGCAATGCTATTTTAGAGCAATGAAAGAACCAAAACTTAAGCGGGACAACAATTTAACTTTACCGCCCAACATAATATAGCGTTTTTAAATTTAGAAACGCTATGAAAAAGTTACGCATACATCAACCATAGTATATAGAGATAAACGTTATTTGAATTGTTATTAATACCTATTTTTCTTGTAGTGGCATGCTTTAATATAGTACGATTTTTTTCAATTAAAATAATACATTTGCTGGGTTCTTACAAAATGTAGAAAGTGTAATTAAAGTTTATGGGTCTTTCTTGTTTCAAAAGTATGAAAAAGTTAGATGACACACTAGCAAATGTATTATTTTAAAAACTCTTCTATCACGATATACTGCAAAACTCACCAAGTGCTATGTAATGGTATCCGACTTACCACAATATAAAGTTTCAATCTTTGTTTGGTGAGATATTGGGTCCGATTGATAATCTAGCTTTTTAAAAATCTGGAGCGGTAAGCTTTATAGAATAGTGCAAAACTGTATAGATAAAGATTTGAGATAAAGCTGTATAAATAAAGATTAGTGTAATAGTGTTGGTAAAACTTTTAATAAAGTTTTCGTGATTGGTACAATCTAAAGCGGTACAAATTAAAAAGTGGAATCTTATTATATAAAGTTTCTACCAATCTAACCCATAAGTTATTTGCCATAGGAGGTTTCCGCAGTTGCTACGATTAGTGAGTTTCGAATGTTCTACTTGTTTGGGTCTATATCTCTTTTTTATCTTTTTTAATTGTTGATCAGTTTAGGGCGTGTGCATTGGAAACATTTTCATAAGTCTCTAATTTTTTTTTAGAATTAAATGAATTATATTTTAGGACATTTGAGTGTTTAAAACCATAAAAAATATCTAATATTGAATTTTTTTTTATGATTTTAGACATTCATTTAATATTTTTTATATTTTATTATAATAATATGATTTTGATATTTTTATGATTATTTAATGTGTTTATAATGTTATTACTACTGCACCCGCTGTCAAATAGTCGTAAATATCTCGCAAACGCACCAATTTTCAACCGCTGTACCAGTCCTTCAAATCGCTCAAAAACGCTTGAAACCGCAACCATCCGCTTCCGCAAACTCCCGCAACAGCAACCGCAACCGTTGCGGCTACACCAGTCATGCTCTAAATCATATTCTAAAAGCATGTTTAGAGTAAAATCTTCTTCAACCCCACTCTAAATCTTACACCAAACTAGAGCAACTACTTTTTACTCTACTTTAGAGTAAACTTAAATCTCACTCTAAACTAGAGTTGAACTTTTTTATTTATAAATAAGTCCTTTAATTTTTTACTCATTTTACTTTTACACCTAATATATATTATTAAAAAAATATTTTTGTTATTGGTCTTTTATTTTTGATTAAATGACCTTTTAAGAAAATTAGAAAATGATAACCAATACAACTAAAATGCAACAAAAAATTCAAATACGATGAAATCTATTAATAGAAAATAATAAAATTCAGACAAATAACATAAATAAATATTATAAAATTCATGATTTAATAATTTAAATCATTAAAGTATTGTCCAAATGAAGAAGACGAAGGTGGAGCTTGTTGATGTTGTTGTTACTCGACCCTTTTTTAAAAAATTCGTGCTTTCTCATTCTCAAAACACATACAAATATTCAGATTTTGTATGAAGCTCTAATGCTTAGATCATTATAATATGTTGTTTTATTCTATTGTGTAATGTTATTTTATTTATATAATAAAATTTTAATTAATATATTATTGTGATTTTAGTGAATTATTGTTAATTATAAAATAATTAGGTAAATTTTATAATTTTAATAAGTTAAAGACTAAACTGAAAAAAGAATATATTTAGAATATTATTTTACAGTGAAAAATAGAGTAATGGGTTGAGAAAACCTCTACTCTAAAATAGAATTACTCTAATTTAGAATGGAAAATAGAATCAAGGGTTGGAGATAGTCTAATCCCGATTGTTTTTTAGTGCATGGAGATACGGGACAGTCCGTCACCTGAGAAATAAACAATTGTTTAGTGAAGTAATCCCGATTTCAGTACAAATTTAATATCGCCTCGAGAAAAAAAGAGAGTCAAACTCCGTGTCATTTTTTCAGTTTATACAAATATCAGATTTCTTCACTAAACAATTGTAAGTTAGGTCGCCATTTGGCAAACACTGTTTTACTCTCTTTTGTTTTGACTCATATAACTAACTATTTGGCATAAATTACAATCGAAAAAATGACATTGAGCATTGTACATAAAAATGACACGAAGTTTGACTCAGATCGAATGTTACGAAGTTTGTACAAACTAGACGCAATCGTTAATTTTGAAAATTACACTTTTCGAATGTTAAAATTACTAAACTGATCTCAATAAAACTGAATAATAATACATTTTTATATGGTTTAATTATTTTTTATAATAATATTATATATTATTATTTTTCCATTATCACACACAATAATGAATATGAGTTTACTTCTAAATTTTTTTCTTCTCCACCTTCTGGATTTACTATTACGTTATTATATTTTTCATTATTTTAATTCCTTAAATTTTGACTACATTTTATTGTGTGTCACATTAACGATGTATATTCACATTCGAATGGGTTTCTAATGAAAATGAATAATTATATATTTTTTGGAAACCTTTGATTTGTTTCTATCAAATTGAGTTGGATCTTTCATTTTTGTTTTTCATTTTGGATTGTTGTGTTATCATGTTTATTTATATATCTAATTAGTGTATAAAAGATGAAACAAGGTTAACGATTTCTCTTTGTTTATAAATCAACTTACGATAAATGTTTTCAAACTTCAAACTCCTTAAAAGATTAACTTTTACATATGTCCGTAGAATAATCTATTAATTATTCGTATGCACTATTATAACAAAATTAAAATACACACACATCATTATAGTGCATACAGATTTTAATTTTAATTTTTTTTATAGTATATGTAGGGGTGTCAAAATGGGTAAACCAAACCAAACCAATCCATACTCAAATGACTTGAATGGTAAATGGATAATGGACTGATCCAACTCAATAAACAAATGAGTTGTGGATACATTCAACTCATTTGCTTATTGAGTTGGATCAATTCATTATCTATTTACCAATCAAGTCATTTGAGTATAGTGGTTTGGTTAATGGTTAGATGAGTTTAAACCATTTAGTAAATAACTTTGAGTTTGACTTTGACTTTGACTTTGTCTTTGACTTTGACTTTGACCTAGTTACTTCAATTTATTGATAAATGAAATAAATATATTTATAACTAAATTTTGAAATCATGTTTTTATGGAATAACATTTTTGACAGAAATTTTTTTATAAGATCGTGTGTTTTAGGCGAGAAAATTGTTGAACTGTATTTTTGGAGGGAAAATTTTACGGAAACACGTTCTGGCATGAATTTTTGACGAAACAGTATTTTTGGCAGGAAAATTGTCGAGCTGTATTTTTGGAGGGAAAATTTTAAGGAATCACGTTTTGGCAGAAAATTTTGAAGAAATGGTGTTTTTGGCGGGAAAATTGTCGAGTAGTATTTTTGGCGAGAAAATTTTACGGAATCACGTTTTAGCGGGAAATTTTGACGGAACGGTGTTTTTGCCGGGAAAGTTTTAAGGATTCACGTTTTGGCGGGAAATTTTGACGAAATGGTGTTTTTGGCGGGAAAATTGTCGAGTAGAATTTTTGGCTGGAAAATTTTGACGAAACGATGTTTTTGGTGGGAAATTTTGACGGAACGGTGTTTTTGGCAGGAAAAATTGTCGAGCCGTATTTTTGGCAGGAAAATTTTACGGAATCACGTTTTGACGGGAAATTTTGACGAAATGGTGTTTTTGGCGGAAAAATTGTCGAGCCGTATTTTTGGCGGGAAAATTTGACTGAATCACGTTTTGGCGGGAATTTTTGACGGAATTGTGTTATTGGCGGGAAAATTGTCGAGCTATATTTTTGGCGGGATAATTTTACGGAATCACGTTTTGTCGGAAATTTTTGACGGAATTGTGTTTTTGGCAGGAAAATTGTCGAGCCGTATTTTTGGCGGGATAATTTTATGGAATCACGTTTTGGCGGGAAATTTTGACGAAATGGTGTTTTTGGCAGGAAAATTAGAAATTATGTTTTTGGCGGGAAAAACTATCGATCCGTGTTTTTGGCGTGAAAATTTTACGGAATCACGTTTTGTCGGGAAATTTTGACGGAATGGTGTTTTTGTCGAGAAAATCTTGTTTTTTGGCGGGAAAATTGTCGAGTCATGTTTTTGACGGAATTGGTGTTTTTGGCGTTTTAGCGATTTTTTTATGGAATTGTGTTTTGGCGGAAAAATTAGAAATCATGTTTTTGGCGGGAAAATTGTAAGATCATGGTTTTTAGTTTAAAGATAAAGTTGATGAGTTTACCCATTTCAACCCATTAACTCATTTTATTTCAACTCATTTCAAACCAATCTATTTAACTTATTAACCCATTAAACTCATTAACTCACTAAGATCCAAATCTTCTTACCCATTAGGTTAATGGATTGGTTTGGTTTGGATAATTCCATAAAATTTTACCCATTTTGACACCCCTAAGTATATGTAGTGTTTGAATTCAAAACAGAATAAAAAAGTCTTTTCATAAAAAGAAAGAGTTAGTTTTCAAAAAAGTAAAAATGTAAAAAAAAAGTCTATTTTTCAAATTAAAGAACCTAAATAGGGCCATTTTCAAAAAATCCCTTCCATCAATTGGTTTGCCTATAACAATTTTATTTTTAAATAATTTTATAATTTCTAGAAGAAAAATCTATGCAATTTTTTTGTTTCCGTCAAAAATTTTTCTTGTATTATTGCATATAACGAGAAATTAGGAAACAGTTGACAAAACTTATGCAATTTTTAGTGAAATTTGTTTGAAACATGCCTAAAACGGAGGCACCTAAATCTTCAATTATTTTGCATTAATCTGTCACGTCATCGATCCACGCCATACCCAATTATTTTGCATTAATCTGCCACATCATCGATCCACGCTATACCCAATTATTTTGCATTAATCTGCCACGTCATCGATCCACACCATACCCAATTATTTTGCATTAATCTGCCACGTCATCGATCCACACCATACCCAATTATTTTGCATTAATCTGCCATGTCATCGATCCACGCCATACCCAATTATTTTTCATTAATCTGCCATGTCATCGATCCACACCATACCCAATTATTTTGCATTAATCTGCCACGTCATCGATCCATGCCATACTCTGAAACTGTATTATAAACCCTTAGATTAGGAAATCAACTATCAACCGTTAGATTTGTGCTTTTCTTTCTCTTCTCCTCTACAACTGCCGACACTATAAATAAGCAAGAGAAGCATATGTTTCTAGGGTAAAGAAATCTCTTTTAATCTTATTCCTAAATTTTTTCAATCTAAATATTTCTCTTTCAATCTAATTTCCTAAATTCCAATCTTTCTTCCAAACTTTTATATTTTTTTTTTCCTCTTTATTCCAATCTTTCTTCCAATCTTTCTTCCAAACGTTTCCAATCTAGATGGCAAACGATTTAACCGTGTATGAACGTAACAATTCGGTTGCGTTACATTGGGATTTAAGTACTAATCACTTACCCAATGATATACTTAATCCTTTTGATCGTATTGAAGGTGCTCTTAAAACATTTGGTTCCAATTATTATCTTAGACAAGTCTTTGTATGTGGCGATTTTTGTGAAGACGGAAAAAACAACGGTAAAGAAAAAGCCGAAGAGTGGAGGAAGAAGTACTATGAAAGATTTTATTTTCGATACAAATTCAAATGTATTGTCTCCCATTGTCCTAAAAGGGAGAATGATTGCTACTGTCCACCATGTAAGCTCGATTTCTTTGCATTTTTTTTTTCAACTTTAATTTTTGTTTCTTAACTGATATTTTAGTTTTTCTGCATTTTTCAGATTGGGAACCCACCCCCTCTCTTGAGAAAGAAGAATCTGTCGAGCTATGTATGAAAAGGCAGATGTATATGAACTGCATCGAGATAGAACCCCCATCTATTGTCTTAGTGGCTACGTCGAATGCAAATTATTGCTATCAAATGCACCTGTTAAAACGCAAAGGACATAAGATGATATTGGCTTGCAACGAGGATGGTGTGGATGACAACGTGGTAAGAGAGATTTTTAAGTGTATGCTAGTTCACCAAATTCCGGAATGGTTTGATAAAAAGTGGTTTTGGACGACCAAAATGCTCGAAAGATTAAATCATGAATGATCGATTTTATATGTACTTGTGTGTTTTATTGTTGTATCAACTTATGGTTTATCTACTATCTACTGTACTTGTGTGTTTTATTGTTGTATCAACTTATGGTTTATCTACTATCTACTGTACTTGTGTGTTTGTAATATTATCCACTCAAAATCGTAAGAGTACATATAGTTTGGAATGACAAATTGAGGTATTCTCACACCACAAGCAATTATCCAGCCACGTTTATTGTTGACACTCAAAAAGATTGTGTTCATAAATATGTGTGACTTTTGTGGATTCTAAACAAAAAAAAAAAAAAAAATTACAGAACCAAGTATAACAGCTGAGAGCACCAATTTCCCAATGGCTTGCATGTGTCTCACCATTCCAAGCCCTTGTCTTCTCCCCTCGTGCCAGGCATCTTCATACCGATTCTGGTTTCCAAATTGATATACTCCAAAACCATGCATCCGGTCTGCAAAATACACTCCAGAACATGTATCACCATTTCTGCAATAAATATGTGGATTCCAAGTATCACTTGAGAAGAAAAAACAGTGATTGATGCAATCGTTTTACGATCAATGCTCTAGTCAGCAACAAAAGCTTGAGCCTTGATGCTCCCTAAACTTAGAATTGTTTAAAAGGTAAACCTACCCACCGCAAGAGGACAAGAAAGCCAACATCAAAACATCGATTCAAAAAAGTAATATAGAACTATAAGCTCAATTATTTCAGCAAGTGCTATCTCAAGCAATCAATGACAGTAACAGTTGAGCTTAAACATTTTGATATTCTCGACACAAGCTCAAGACACAAACAGTAGAGGGTAAAGGCAACCTAATTATCCACTGAAAGCAGTATATATTTAGAAGATTCCCACGAGTAACATAGGCATGGACCTTAATACAGCATCATAAGTCAAAGTCGAGTCTGAAAGCCAGAAAGTTAACCATTGATCCAGACGAAAAAACAAGGGTGATTACAAAAGAAAGAAATGGTAGCAAGATATCATTTTTAGCAGTGTCTAACTCCACTTGATGAAGTAAATAAACTTCAGGTCATATTTCTAATGTGCATTCCTTCCTAAAAGGAAACAACAATGAAGAACGCATGTACCTCTTCAAACCAAGAATGTTCACAAGAGAATCAAAACCAAATAATTCCAGCTTCGATTCCTTATGATGTCCATTGACTCCATCTTTTAGTCTTGGCTCTTCCCTTGCATTAAGATCCACTCTCCTGGTGCAACTACTTTTATGTTCCTGCCCAAAAACCCACAAAAATATGTGTGGCACTCATAATCTAAAACACTGAAACATTCAATATTTCTTCCCACAACAGAGTTTACAATATTCAGCACCCACCCACAATTCCGAAAATAAAAGCAACAAACCAAATTGTAACACATTTCTACTGATCAGTAACACAAATTCCTTCAATTGATCATTAAAACACTTTATACTTCCTACACATTTCAACACAATAACATAAGCGAAAGACACCACAAAAAGAGAAAGTACAAACAAACAACAAAAGATGGTTTATAAGAAGCTTACGAAAACCACAAAATCATACACTAAACCCTAGTCCTTAACCGAATTTATCGGTGATATTTCTAAATACAAGGAAAAGATTGTCAATCAAAGGCTTTGATTTTGCAATTTCACCAAAACCCATCAATTAAATTTACCAAATCATACACTAAAACCCTAGTTCTCATCAGGATCACATCTAAAAATCCTTAAATTCAAACAAGAAACCCAGATTAAATTATGAATCGATAAAGACTTAGATATATAATTATTTTTAACTCCATTTGACGGAGATAATCGAAGATGCTTGAAACATAAGAACATTGGAAGAGAAAAAAGGAGAAGTAAGAAAGGATCTCTGATCAGATTCGCCGATGATCTGATCGGGATCGCCTTCGGCGATGGAAGCGATGAAGAAGGAAAAATGTCGAAGAGGCCAAATGAATTTCTTTTTCTTTCTTTTTTCTCCTCTCGCCAAAGCAAATCAATGGATCCACGACACGTGTTCAGTAGAAACGGTCTCTATATGCGGTTTTCATTGTGGTTTTGTCAAAAAAACACCAATCACTCATTTTAACATTTTTTTTGCGGTTCTGAACAAAAAAAACAAAAGTTATTTGCAGACCCAAAACAGAGTTTTTACACAGAATATATTGGACCGCAGTTCATTCGAGTTCAGTCGAGTTATGATTTTAGTAGAATGATGCGATTACAAGTCCTGACTAGTTCTCATGAAGCCTCCCAATGGATACGCACCTCGAAACGACATTATCCGACCGTCGTCAAAATCTTACCAAATGGTTGGTCGTTGTGTGCAACCAAGAAGAAGCCAAAAAAATCGATATATTATGTTGCCACTATGCATTTGGTTGGAGCTCGAGCTCATGAGCCTTTGACTTACAAGATATGATGTAATGTTATGGATTCTATGATTCTCAATTTTGGTGGTTTTGATTTCATCATTTTCGTTCTTACAAAGACAAAGCTTTTCCGGTGACACATTGGAGATCGTGATGTCAAGAGGAAGCACCATCAAATAAGATTAAACACTAGAAACCTTTTTTATAGTGTCTAATTGTAAGTTTTCATTTTCATGGATATTCAAAGGCTTTTGTTTAATTCAATAACGTTTCTTTAGTTATTAAAAAGTACTGAAAAGCTTAAGAATCTTTGAGTATAATCTTATCCGGTGACAATTTATGCAACTATCCAAAACTAAAAACTAGAAAGACAAACAAACATAAAGCTAGTTGAACGAGACGTTGCTTCTCTTGGCAATCTCTTGCTTGTCTTAACTCCTCAACTTGTTCTTGATGAGTTGTTATTTTTGTTGCCATAACCATGAATACTTGGATGAAATATCGTTAGTTTGTCTATAAGTAACCACAAAACCGTAGCCATTGCGTATAGTTTGTCCATAAGTAACCACAAAACCATAATCATTGCGTATAGTTTGTCCATTTGTAACCACAATACCGTGACCATCTTAACAATTTCGATTTTGAAAAATATGATTCACAAGCTTTCTTCTATTACCCTGTACAAGGAGAGAGATGATACAGAGCCAAAGCCGAGTCAAAACAATGAAAGGAAATATGACGAAGGTTACAATGAATAGAAACATGTTGTAAACATTTTCAATCGTTCTCACGCATCGAATCTCATCCTTACACCAATTCACTTTCTTGAAATAACCAGTCACAAATGTCAAGCATTGCTTAGACTTATGTTCCCTTTAGTTAACCCATGTTTTTACCCAGAGTGGAGTAAAATATTGAAAACAAAAATATCTACAACAAAAGATCAAACTTTAAAGTATATATTTTGCTAAGTAAAGATTAGACCCATAACGTTTCGAGTAGAAGCAAAAGGAATTTTCGGAAACTTTTACATCTTTAGTAGGCATAAAAGAGATAACTACATATGGATACCCAACATACAATACATATCAAAACCATAACCGATAGTGCGAAAACTCGCAAAATATTACGTATAGTTTGTCCATAAGTAACCACAAAACCGTAATCATTGCGTATAGTTTGTCCGGTTGTAACCACAAAACTATAACCATTGCGTCTAGTTTGTCTATTTGTAACCACAAAATCGTGACCATCTTACCAATTTTGATTTTAAAAAATATGATTCACAATCTTTCCTCGATTACTATGTACAAGGAGAGAGATGATACTTAGCCAAAGCTGAGTCATGACGAGTGAACTCGTATCTCTACTCGGATCAAGTGAAGCAACATTTCTAAAGCTTCAAGAAATTTGATTGCCGTATGTTTCTCGTCTTCAAGAGGTAAACTAAAAATCGTTCAAGACGAATGTTTTTTTAGCTTACTCAATGTACAATTTCAATCGAAAATTAAACATTGAGAGCAAATGGTGACATGGAAAACAAGCTTTAAAATCACTGTACACAAAAATAATCCCAAAAAAGCAATTGCCGTAAGTATTATTAAACGAAATCTAGTCTCAGGTGGAGAATCCATCGGAACCTCCATCACCACAACACCAATAACCATGGCCATCGGTACATACACAAAGAAAATCTTTGCTTAAATAAAAAATCTCTACCAAAGTCAAGACGGAACCATGGTTTTTATTTTGATTCAAAAACATATTAAGAGACATTCATAACCTGCAATAACTCAATCGCTACTTTTGGTTTCTTGAACCGTCACCAGAACAAGAATAATTTGATAAATCTCGGAATTATTTGAATTCTGTTGTTGTTGGTCAAAAGTAATGACGAATCTAATAGTTGTCGACAACGATTTGTTCTCCTTCTCTGACGTCGAAGTCGGAAACTGGGTTTTGGAATTTGTTGAGAAAGATGAAATTTAAAAGTATTTTGAAAAACAATAGAACAATTTTGAAACTGAGTCTATGAGTCTTTGTCGATCATGTTTGTTCGGTTCTGGTCTTTGTCGAACAATAAAAAGTAGACAAGAAGAAAATTGATAATTGTTAAACATATGCCTATAATCTGTTTTGCCCTTAAGCCTTATATCTCTTTTGGGACTTAATGATAAAAGCCCAAATATGGATTACGGTTAATGTGAGATTCTCTTTATAACCACATCATTAACCATAACCTTTAATATTTTGAAACTATGTATTCTGTGTCTCTATTAATAAATCAATCTCTTTTTGCCTGTGGAGGTAGCCAACACGTCGTTGGTGAACCACGTTAAATCTGTGTTTTTCTTTACGTTTCTGTTTATCTTCTCGCATTAGTTATAACAAACCGGTATCAGAGCTAGATCCACTTTCTGGGATTTACTCGTCTGTATTCTGGTGAGAAGATGTCTGGTATCAACGTTCAGATCGACAAATTCACAGGGAAAAACAGTTTCAGTCTCTGGCATATCAAGATGCAAGCGCTGCTGAAGCAGCAAGGCTTATGGGCGCCGTTGTTGAACGACAACAAGGGTGGTGCTGCTGAGATAACACATTTGGAAAAGAAGGCACACTCAATGATTATGCTTTATTTTGCAGATGAGATCATCATCGAGGTTTCTGACGAAACGACTGCCGCTGATCTGTGGGGGAAGTTGGAGACTCTGTACATGACAAAGTCTCTGACTACAAGCTACTTCTAAAATAGCGTCTGTTTGCATATAGAATGCAGGAAGGTACGCAACTCAAGGATCATCTCGATCAGTTGAACATATTATTACTAGAATTACATAATATTGATATTAAGGTTGAAGATGAGGATGCTGCTTTGCTTCTACTGGTGTCTTACCACTATCATATAAAAACTTTGTCCAGTCGTTTATAGTTGGTAGAGATACAATTACGTTGGAGGAAGTTAGATCATCGCTTCACAGCAGGGAGTTGCGTCACTAGGCCTCTGGTGCAAGTACAGACAGTCAGGCTTCTGGTTTATACATTAATAGCGGTAAGGGATTTGGAAACAACATGCAAAAAAATAATCAGAAGCTGTTTTCAAAAAGTCTTAAACCAAGCGATGTCTGTAACTATTATAAGGAGAGAGACCATTGGAAATCAGACTATCCGAATAAGAAGCAATCTGCATCTGCAGCTGTGGCAAGATATGTTGTAGTCGACACATTGTCCTGATGGAGCATCTGGCCCTTTGTGGGGGCATCTAACCTCTAATGAGGCAACTGGCTCCCGATGAAGCATCTGATCCTCTGTAAGGAAATCTAGCCTAGTAAAGGCATTTGGTTTTGTTGAAGACACATGATTATGCGGTTACATCTGGTCTAGTAGAGGCATCTGGTCTTGTTGAAGACATCTGGTCATGCGATGACATCTGGTCTAGTAGATGCATCTGGTCTTGTTAAAGACATTTGGTTATGCGGTGACATCTAGCCTAATAGAGGCATCTGGTCTTGTTGAAGATATCTAGTCATGCGGTGACATTTGGCCTAGTAAAGGCATTTGGTCTTGTTGAAGACATATGATCATGTGGTGACATCTAGCCTAGTAGAAGCATCTGGTTTTATTGAAGACATTTGATCATGCGGTGATATCTAGCCTAGTAGAGGCATCTGACTCTGTTGAAAATATCTGGTCATGCAGTTACATATGGCCTAATAGAGGCATATGGTCTTCTTGAAGACATTAGCCCATGCGATGACATCTGGCCTAGTAGAGGCATCTAACTCTGTTGAAGACATCCAGTCATGAAAGGACATTTGACATTTGTGACAGCATCTGATCTTACAGGGGTATCTGGTCCTATATGGACATCTGGCCATGAAGTGGAGCATCCAGCATTGGAAACACATTCAGCCTGATGAGACCAAGTATTGAGAAGGCATCCGGCCTCAGATGAGGCATGTGGCTCCTGTGAAAACATCTGGACATGTAAGGGTATCTGGTTTTATCAAGACATATGGTAAATGTGAGCATGCCTGGTCCATGTAAGGGAATCTGGTCTTATAAAAATGCTGGTCCTATGAGAACATTTGGTTTAGTAGAGAATCTGGCCCTATGAAGACATCTGGCTCAGTTGAACATCTGGACTTGGTTAAGGCATCGAGCCATGTGGAAGCATCAGGTCTTCTAAAGGTATCTAGCCTTGGTTAAGGCATCAAGCCCTATGGAGGCATCATGCTCGGGTGGAGCATCTAGCCTTTATAAAGGTATATGGCTATATGGCTCAAGGTGGAGAATCGAGCTTAGTGTAAGCACATGACTTTGCAAAGGACTTAGCTCTAGGTGGGGCAGTTAGCCCGTTAGGGCATCTGGCTCCATATAGGAGGACTCTAGTCTTTGAGAAGGCATCAAGTCTCTGATGAGACATCAAGCTTTTGTTATAGTTCAAGCCCCTAGTGAGGCTTCTGGCCTTTCGTAAAGGCATCATGTGTTGCTAAAGAAGTGGATGCTTATGAGCCGTCTACTTACAGAGAAGCTATTTTGTGTAATAAGTCTGAGAAATGGTATGCTGCAATGGGAGATGAGATGGAGTCCCATGATAAGTATCAAACATGGGATATGGTGTAACACCCCCGCTTGGGATCTAGGCGGAGATGCCACTGAGGAACACCTAAGTGCTAGATCAGAGGTTCCCGAAACATATCCCAAAACCATAGACTAGACACTTAGGCATCCGTCCCTATCGAATATAACCCAAGGCTTGCCAACCCGAGCTATATACAATAGTTGGATCGTCCGGACAGGACTAAGTATCATATGAAACCCAAGTTATTTAAAACCATTCCTTTATTATTTATACTTAGGTTTTCAAACGATTACAAAACTATATTCGATCCTGAGTCTAACACTCTAAAACGTTTATTTATATAATAAACCTTAGTCATTTGCAAAAGCAAGGAAAACTACTACTGATTGGTCCTAATGTTCCATGTTGTGCTCCCCAAGGATATATCCACTAAAGGTTACCTGCAAAATAAATTGAGTCTTGCACTAGTTGCCCAGTAAGTCTAAGGTTTCCCTAACAGTCAATAATATATTTCCAACCCAACAACCCAAAATAACAATCAACAAGCAACACTCAAATGCATGCATAATTAAACATGAACAATATATGCTATGCATTATCATTTTTAACTCCATAAGGCCTTACGCGTTGTCAATTCTCATCACATGTAACCAAAGCATCTTTCGGTCCAGAACCACAAAGGCTAAGGACCTAGGATCCTTTAACAATTTCTTATGGTCGTACCTTTACGCTACCACATCGGAAATTCTGCATCGTTATGCAGTACACGGCCCTAGGCTGCAATCCCGTCTCTCCGTGTCTTCGTGAACTTAACCCTCCTCGGCTAAGCCACAGAACCGGGGAATGACCAACCGCGCACATAACAAGTTATATGATTTATGAATCTAACATGTATGCATATAACTTATAAACCATTTCACTTAGATTCTTTTCTTATGTCCTCACTAGTTAATACTCTTAGCAATTCCAAACAATTTCGTATAGGTTCGTTCTCCACACTTAACAATTCTAACACACGGTTTATGTGAACCTCTATTACGGATAAATAAACAAGCAATGTGTGTTCCACTCATCTAACACACAAACATGCATAACCAAGACTCACCTTTGCCTTAGAAAATGTATGCGATTTTGCCTAAACTTCCTACTCGCAGATCTTTAGATTCGGACTAGATCGGATCAAGACTCGAAAAATACTCCTTTGGATCTTCGGGAATTTTCTCTGAACTGATCCAACGTTTCTGTATTGGATCCTAAGTTTTCTTGATAAAATTCTATGATTTTCTAAATTGGAACAAGAAAATTCTCTAAGGAATTTTTGGGAAAAGGGAAAATTCTAAGGATTTTCGGACAAAAAATAATTTATAGGGGATTTCGGACAAATGATGGAACATAGGATTTCTCTAAGGATTTTTGAACATGGATGGGATGAAATTATCAAGGAGGGTAAGGGTCATATATATAGGCTTGGTGGTAGGTAGTGGTAGGTACGGTATGCGGTACTCGGACGGCCACATCTCTGCGTCCGGGTCTCGCCACATCGCCGGGTGATGTGGCACAAGGATGACCGCTCATTCTACCTACCCGATGATGTGGCGCAATGTGAGCAACTTATTTTACCAACCACACGAGTGGCTAAAAACTAAGCGATGTGGTGCAACGTGAGCCACTTATCCTACCAACTCATGGTGTAAAACCCGGTTTTTTTTTTTTAAAACTAACAATTCTACGCGGAAACACACAACAATAACCCAATAATCATTCAATAAGTAATCAAATATCCATAACAAATATCCAATAACCAATAACAACAATTCAACGGTTCTAGCTGCCTATCCGGGTTCACTAGAACTAATTAAAACAGAAATAACGAATGAAACCATCCTAATCATCCTCCTCCTACATGATTCCGCAGTCACACTTTTCCCTTTCCATTACCTGCAACACATGGAAAAACGAGTTGCGTAAGTATTTTATAAATACTTAGTGAGCCGGTCATGCCTTCTACTGGCGTAAAAAACAGGCTCAGACAACATAACAATATCATAAAACATATTCAACATCATCCAAGCAGATAACTCAACAATTTAAAACATTTCTGAAACTTAACGGGTTGTGTCGAGCGACACCAGCAAGGTGTCGATCGACACACCTCAAGTGCTCGTGTCGAGTGACACCAGCAAGGTGTTGATCAACATGCAACAATCACTCGTGTCGCTCGACACACCTCAGAAATTGCACCAGAACCACGTCTCTCCTCTCTCGACGCGATTCGGTGAATTTCGAGTCGCTCACCTGCAACAAACGATACAGAAACAATCCATATATACCCAACAACCAGTTCCATCCAACCAATCACGAAATCAAACAATGAAATATCACAAATTATCAAGGAAAACCTTCATCGCCTAGAAACCAAAGGTCGCGCACTCACCTCGAGTCCAAGCGAAAGGAAATGACGGACAGATTGATTCACAAACACACGAACAAAGCCTTCACGACTCTATACTCACTGATCCGAAGGAAAACTCACGATAACAAGGCAGGACAACGCTTCCTATGCCTTTAACACACTACGTGAAGAGGTTTTCGGTTGATTTCTTTGAAACAATCAACCAAAACATGAGATCTCCCTAATCTCTTTCACTCTTTCACTGCTAGAAATGAAAATCTCGACGGCTACAGGGTTTCACGCAACCCTAGGGGCTTTTATAGCGCAAACCGAGCCAAAATCGTGATTAAAAATTTAATTAACCCGGTTCTGCAGATAGGCGTGTCGAGCGACACCAAACCTGTGTCGATCGACACCCACATTTCCTTCGTGTCGATCGACACACCCAGTGGTGTTGCCCGACACGATAAAAAATCAGCATTTTTGGATTACGGATGTTACAATTCTCCCCCACTAAACTGGATTCAACCTCGAATCTCGAAAACACGTCTCCGCAGAGACCACAATCCGACCTTCACCAAGTCAATACCCCCAAGAGATTCTCACTCGATCTCAGATACTCGCATCTAATCCTATGTTTATACGCCCGTTTCCAGACATTCATTACTCTTAACTCATTACCGCACCACCTTGTTCTCGGGAACTCATCCTTTGAACAACTAGTGCCCTAAACTCACTAACTCTCGGGAACGCATCCGTTGAGTCCACTGTATACAGGGAAACCTCCATCCCCTCGAGAGAACCACCATCTCTCAACAAAACAAAATAGGGAACCCACCATCCCCTCGAGAGAACCACCATCTCTCAAGACCTATACTGAGAACCACCATCTTAGATAAATACGCAGAAGAACCACCATCTCCAAAAGTGTAATGAGTTATTCGAGAAACTTCCCTAGAGTAATAATTCTGAACCGTCTATAAACATCAGCGAAAAGATCTATCTCACGTGGTCTGACTCGATATTCCCAACCCGCAATATCCTCAAAAACACGACCCATACTGGTCAACGTACTCAACACATCAGAAAACACCATCTGATAACATAGAAATATAAGGAAAACTCATCTTATATATCTCAACAATGTATATCGTTACAACGCAAACGAAAATACATGAATCAAAACAACAACATTGGCACAAGGCCCATAAGAAACTAGAACTGCAAAGGAAACTAAGCTCAACCGACGACCTGCTTGTCGAACCACTTCTTGAACTTCAGTTTCATCTTTGCCTCTGGCTCCCAAGTCTCCTCCTGGCAACCGCCACAATCCCACAAAATACGCAACAACAGAATCTTCTTCCGACGCAGCTCCTTGACTCTCCTCTCAAGAATCCTCACAGGAACCGCCGGAACCGTCAAATCTGGCTAAAGATCCGCAGGGATCTCAGGCACTAACTCCTCAACATCGACACATGGAAAACCTTATGAAATGCCTTCATGATCGGTGGTAACTCAAGCCGATATGCTACCGGTCCAACTCGCTCCACCACAGGAAACGGACCCATAAATCACAGACTCAGCTTGTTCTCAGAAATAGATCTGTTAGGACCTCGCAACATAGCCATCTTAAGATACACGCGATCTCCAACCGCGAACTCAAGCTCTCTCCTCCGCTTATCAGCGTAACTCTTCTGGCGATCCTGAGCTTCCTTCATGTTCAACCTCACGATACAGATCTTCTCCGTTGTCTCCTGAACATAAATAGCTCCATGAATACTACGCTCCGACACTTGGGTCCAGCATAAAGGCGTCCTACATGGCCTCCCATACAAAGCCTCAAAAAGAGCCATACCAATACTCGCCTGAAAGCTGTTGTTATACACAAACTCGACTAAACCCAAGTGATCGAACTAATGACCGCCCCAATCCAGAACATACATCCTCAACAAATCCTCCATAGTCTGAATAGTCCTCTCTGACTGTCCATCAGTCTGCGGATGATAAGCCGTACTCATATATACCTTAGTGCTCATCTCTGCCTGAAACGCTCCCCAGAACTGCGATGGAAACCTGGGATCCCGATCAGAAACAATACTGGTTGGCACCCCATGCAGCCTCACAATCTCCCGCACAAACTTCTGAGCCAACTTAGCCGCTCCATCGGTCTTCTTAATGGCCAAGAAGTGCGTTGACTTAGTCAACCGGTCTACGATCACCCAGATAGCATCATATGTCTTTTAAGTAGGCAGACCAACCACGAAATCCATCGTAATCGTATCCCACTTCCACTCAGGAATGGGTAAACTCTGCAGATTACCACTCAGAACCTTGTGCTCGGCCTTGACCAGCGAACACGTATTATACTTCGAAACATATCTTGCCACATCCCTCTTCATCCCGACCCAATGATAATATCGTTTGAGATCACGATACATCTTGGTCGCACCCGGATGAATCGAGAACTTGCTCGCATGAGCCTCACTCAGAATCTCCTGCCTCAATGCCTCATCTCGAGGTACACAAACTCGACCACGTATCAGAATCGTCCCATTCGAAGAGACTACAACTCAGAATCCACTGCTCGCGATAACCCAATCAAACTCTGATCACTCTGCTGAGCCACTCTGATCCTACTGAGAAGATCAGCCTGATCAACTGCCTCTAAGCCCAATAACTCCTCCGAAATAGCATAAAGACGCAATGTGCTAATCTCGCCAACCAAATCCTTGATATCCTGCTCGCGGGCTGAATCAAACCTCCGCCGACTCAAGGCATCTGCTACCTGATTAGCTTTGCCCGAATGATAAATGATCTCCAGATCGTAATCTGCTAGCAACTGACCCAGCGCCTCTGTCTCATATTCAGCAACGGCTGAGTGAAGATGTGCTGCAGATTCTTATGATTCTTAAAAATTTGCACTCTCCCTCTATAAAGATATAATCTCCAGATTTTATGAGCGAACACTACTGCTCCCAACTCTAGATCATGTGTAGGCCGATTACGCTCGCTACCCTGCAACTGCTTCAAAGCATATATGATGACTCGACCCTCCTGCATCAAAACACAACCCAAACTAACTCCTGAAGCATCAGTGTACATGGTGTATGGCTTCCCCGGCTCGAGTAATGCCAACACCGGTGTACTAGTCAACATTTCCTTGAGCTTCGCAAAGCTCTCCTCGCACTCCGGCGACCACACAAACGGAACCTCTTTACCGATTAGCTTCGTCATAGGCTGCGCCATGGTCACAAAGCCTTTGACGAATCTCCGATAATAACCTGCTAATCCCAAGAAACTCCGGATCTCGGTAGCACTACTCGGTCTCTGCCAATCTCGAATCGTCTCAATCTTGGCCGGATCCACAGAAACTCCCTCTGCAGACAAAACATGACCCAGAAGACCCATCTCTCGCTGCCAGAAATTACACTTGCTCAACTTAGCATATAACTTCTGCTCCCGAAGCCTCTCTAGAACCAACCATAGGTGAGTCTCATGCTCCTCGGGACTCCTTGAATAAACCAGAATATCGTCGATGAAAAAGATAACGAACACGTCCAAATACTCCTTGAACACGTCATTCATCAACTGCATGAATGTCGTAGGCGCATTAATCAAACCGAAAGGCATCATAACAAAATCAAAGTGCCTATATCTCATCCGGAAAGAAGTCTTACGAACATCTGCCTCATCAATCGGGATCTAGTGGTACCCCGAAGCCAAGTCAATCTTGGAGAACCAGTTAGCACCCCTCAGCTGATCCAGCAACTCATCAATCCTCTGGAGAGGGTACCTGTTCTTCACAGTAACTCGGTTAAGTCCCCGGTAATCACTACACAATCGAAAACTGCCATCCTTCTTCTTCACGAACAATACCGGCGCTCCCCACGGTGAAACACTCGGACGAATAAAACCCTTATCCAGAAGGTCCTCTAACTGCTTCTTCAACTCCGCTAACTCTGCTGGAGCCATCTTGTAAGGAGTCTTAGATATCGGAGCTGTCCCAGGATCTAGCTGAATCATGAAAGGGTTAGACCAAGACGGCGGTAATCCCTTTAACGACCGAAAAACATCCTTGAACTCCTGAACAACTCGTATATCCTCAAAAGCAACCTCACTACCGGACTCTGACATCACAATCGTCGAGAAGTAAGCCTTACAACCCCGCTCAATCATCTGCTCAACCTGAATAGCCGAGATCACAAGACTACTGGAAGTCGGCCTCAAACCCTGAAACACCAACTTCTCTCCAGCTCGCTCGAAGACCACTCTGCCTCGATAACAATCCAGATGAACCCAGTAAAATGACAACCAGTCCATTCTTAGAATCACATCATAGAGCGCCACCAGACTAATCACCAAGTCCGATGGCATCGAACGCCCCGCGATCCAAACATCTACTGCCCTAGCACGGCCCGAAGTAGCCAGGAAACCTCCTCCAGCTACCTTGACTATGCCTGCGCGCTCACCAGCGCTGCTCCAAATGCCACTGCTCTCGACACACTTCGGAGTAATGTAGCAGTTCGATGCTCCAGAATCAAACATCACGTGGGACTCAAATCCGCCCACTAACAAGGTCCCTACATAATTTACATGCGTTGAGAACTCTGATGACTCGACCACAAGTAAAATGAAAAACAACAAACAACAACAACAACAAATTCTACCACTAGGAATTTATGAAGTTTAAGTCTAGAATTTTACCTGTGATCTGCCCCGCTCCACTGTTATGACCGAACTCTGCCGGAGAATACACACGCGGTGCCGGTCCAATCTGACCTATCTGCTGGTGCATTGCCGCGATCTGAGCCACTGGCTGAACTCCCGCCGGCTGAATCCTCGCTACCACTGCCTGCTACAGCTTGGGACACATCGGCCTAATATGCCCCGGTTCCTTGCAGTGAAAATAGATCTTGGCCTCTCTGCCGCCCTCTCTCCTCGGACAGCTCGTCGCACGATGATCCATGCTACCACATCCAAAACAACCTCGACTACTCGAGCTCGACCTCGACGCGTCATCCCAGCTCCTCTTCTGGCCCTGCGCAGGCTTACCGCCTTTGCCAGAACCAGAACCTCTGCGCTGCTGATGCTGCAACTGGCTCCTCGGCTACATAGCAGGAGCAGCAACAGGCGGAACAACAACCGCACCAGCCTGCTCGCGCTGATCCTCCTCAATAGAAGCTGTCAACTCTACCAGCTCCGTCCTCGAGGCGTAACTGGCACCCCTGCCCTGAGTCCTGATACTCATCCGAAGACCCTGCAGAAACCTCCGAATCAAAGTCCGCTCATCCTCCATACTCCACCCAGTATGAACCACGATCCTGCTAAACTCCGCATCGTACTCACGCACGGAATGCTCTCTCTGCACCAGCTCTATGAACCTTAGCTGCAAACGATCTCGAGCCTCCTGAGGAAAATACTTAGCATTGAACTCGGCTAAGAATTCTCCCCAGGTCCATACAGCTCTCCGAACCATGATGGCTCTCCACCATAAATGCGTATCTCCACCGAGATAATGCACAGCTAACTCTACCCGGTACTCATCCAGACACCTGATAGATCTGAAGTTGTGCTCCAACCTCAAACGCTACCCATCGGCCTGCTCTGGACCTACCCCGCCCTCGAAGAACGGCGTAGCGATCCTCTGCATCTGTCCCATCATCTCCAGATATGGTGGAACCTGAACAGCAACTGCAGCCCTCTGCTGCGCCTCTGCCACTGGAGGCATCACTGGAGCCACTATCGGAAACCGCTCCATAAACTGCGCCATCCGACCCTCAAGACGATCAAGACGATCCACCGGCGGAACAACACCCCCTCCAGGTCCTGCTACACCCCTCCCAACACCCCTCCCGGCGCCGGGTAAGCCCACACTGGCACTCATACTAACCGAACCCGTCTGATGCGTCTAAGACTGCGACGCCTGAGAATCACTCGTAGCCACACTGCTGGATGACTCCACTGCTGGTCCACGACCACGACCTCGGCCACCACGGCCCACAGCTCTGCCACTATGGGCACCAGCTCTGCCACGACCTTTCGCACCAGGAACCATCTCACTGCACTTTCCAAAGAACAGTAGATAAGAATACGAGAAATCATAAGAAAACACAAAAAAACTCACCGCGGAATCTCATTGAAGGCCAAAGAGGATGATTGTAGACTACTAATTGTCTAAGCTCACATAAACAATTAAAACACATAGTCTCAGATTCATCCAAACCTAACAGTCCTAAAACTGTAGAGGCTCTGATACCAAAATGTAAAACCCGGTTCTTTTTTTTTATTTTTAAAAACTAACAATTCTACGCGGAAACACACAACAAAAACCCAATAATCATCTAATAAGTAATCAAATATCCATAACAAATATCCAATAACCAATAACAACTATTCAACGGTTCTAGCAGCCTATCCGGGTTCACTAGAACTAATAAAAACAGAATAACGAATGAAACCATCCTAATCATCCTCCTCCTAAGGCCATGATTTCGCAGTCACACTTTTCCCTTTCCATTACCTACAACACATGGAAAAACGAGTTGCGTAAGTATTTCATAAATACATAGTGAGTCGGTCATGCCTTCTACTGGCGTAACAAGCAGGCTCATGCCTTCTACTGGCCTTTTGTATTTGTTTGTGGCATGTTCGTGGGAGTTCCTGTTCGAATCAGTGACGTGCCAGTCTCGGGATGGCCGCTTCACTGAGTATTTACGATAATACTCACGCAACTCTCGGTTTCTTTTGAGTTGCATGTAAAGGAAAAGTGTGATCGTGGAATCGAGGCGAGGACGGGGGATGATAGGATTTGAGTCTATTGTTGTTTATGGATTTTTATTAGCCTGTTAGGTTGCTAAGTATTTTATTTGGAATTGTTAGACTTGGTGTTTTATTGGAATTGAATTATTGGTTATTTGGTTTAGTGGAATTATTGAATTGGATTTAAAATTATCTTACTGTATTTCCGCTTATTGTTCACCCTGATTTAATAATGTTTAATTATTAAAAAAAAATGCGGGTGTTACATTTCGGTATCAGAGCCTATACGGTTTTAGGACGTAGATTGTGTAATCTGAGACTATGTGATTTACTGTGTTAGTATAGAGTCTTAGATCATCCTCCCGAGCCTCCAGTGTGATTCCACGGCATGTTTTGTATTATTGTTTTCTATGAGACTTCTAGTAGCTTAGCCTGTGTTTTTGGGAAATGCAGTGCAGAGTGGTTTCGATTTTGGTTTCGGCAAAGGCGGCAAGCCTGCGTAGGGCCAAAAACAGAAAGGGGATGGTGTTTCCAGGTCCAGTTAGAGGAGCGGAGCATGTTATGGATACGGGAGTCTAGAGCATCGTTTATCGAGTTGCCCCCGTAAGGGCGATCAGCAGCAGCAGTTGCAGCCGCAGTCGCAGCAGCAGTAGCAACAGCGGGATTTGAGAGTGTGTTTCTACTGCAGGGAGCCCGGGCATATCCGGACGATGTGTCCCAGATTGCAGCCGGCTACTGTAGCTGCGATTCAGCCAGTTGGGGTGCAGCCGATGTGTCAGATTGCGGCTGTGCAACAGCCGATTGGCCAGATCGGGCCGGCACCGAGAGTGTTTTCACCAGCAGAGTTCGGCTAGAGCAGTGGAGCCGGACAGATCACAGGTAAAATTCTAGACTCAAACTTCTTAAATTCCTAGTGGTAGAATTTTGTTGTTGTTGTGGTTTTGTTCTTTTATTTTACTGTGGTCGAGTCATCAGGGTTCTCAACGCATATAAAATTGTGTAGGGACCTTGTTAATGGGCGGTTTTGAGTCCCACGTGATGTTTGATTCGGGAGCATCACACTGCTATATTACTCCTGAGTGTGCCGAGAGTAGTGGCATTCAGAGCAGCGCTGGGGAGCACGCAGGCATGGTCAAGGTAGCTGGAGGAGGTTTCCTGGCTACTTCGAGCCGTGCTAGAGTAGTAAATATTCAGATCGCGGGGCATTCGATGCCAGCGGACTTGGTGATTAGTCCAGTAGCGCTGTATGATGTGATTCTGGGTATGGACTGGTTGTCTTTCTACCGGGTTCACTTGGATTGCTACCGAGGCAGAGTGGTTTTCGAGCGTGCTGGCGAGAGACTGGTGTTTCAGGGTTTGAGACCGACTTCCAGTAGCCTGGTGATCTCGGCTATTCAGGCTGAGCAGATGATTGAGCAGGGTTGCGAGGCATATTTGGCGACGATCATGATATCAGAGGACAGTAATGAGGTTGCTTTTAAGGATATTCGAGTTGTTCAGGGCTTCGACGATGTTTTTTGATCGTTAAAGGGATTACCACCATCTCGGTCCGATCCTTTCACGATTGAGCTAGAGCCCAGGACAACTTCGATATCTAAGACTCCTTACAGGATGGCTCCTGCAGAGTTAGCGGAGTTGAAGAAGCAGTTAGAGGACCTTCTGGAGAAGGGGTTTATTCGTCCTAGTGTTTCACCGTGGGGAGCGCCGGTTTTGTTCGTGAAGAAGAAGGATGGTAGTTTCCGGTTGTGCATCGATTACCGGGGACTTAACCGAGTTACTGTGAAGAATAAGTACCCTCTCCCGAGGATTGATGAGTTATTGGATCAGTTAAGGAGTGCGACCTGGTTCTCCAAGATAGACTTGGCTTCTGGGTATCATCAGATTCCGATTGATGAGGCGGATGTTTGCAAGATGGCATTCATGACGAGATATGGGCATTTTGAGTTCGTTGTTATGCCTTTCGGTTTGACGAATGCGCTTGCGGTATTCATGAGGTTGATGAACGACGTGTTCAAGGAGTACTTGGATGTGTTCGTGATTATTTTCATTGATGATATTTTGGTTTACTCGAGGAGTCCCGAGGAGCACGAGGTTCATTTGCGGTTGGTTTTGGAGAAGCTTTGAGAGCAGAAGCTTTACGCGAAGTTGAGCAACTGCAGTTTTTGGCAGAGGCAGATAGGATTTCTGGGTCATATTATGTCTACAGAGGGAGTTTTTGTGGATCCGGCCAAGATTGAGGTGATTCGAGATTGGCCGAGACCGAGTAGTGCTACCGAGATGAGGAGTTTTCTGGGTTTAGCAGGATACTATAGGAGATTCATCAAGGGCTTTGCGAGTATGGCGCAGTCGATGATGAAGTTGACTGGTAAGGAGGTTCCGTTCGTTTGGTCGCCGGAGTGCGAGGAGAGCTTTTCGAAGCTCAAGGAGATACTGACTAGTACGTTAGTATTGGCATTACCCGAGCCGGAGAAGCCTTATACTGTGTATACTGATGCTTCAGGAGTTGGTCTGGGTTGTGTTTTGATGCTGGAGGGTCGAGTTACTGCTTATGCTTCGAGGCAGTTGCAGGGTAGTGAACTTAATCAGCCTACGCATGATCTAGAGCTAGGAGCTGTTGTATTCGCTCTGAAGATCTGGAGTTCTTATATGTATGGAGGCAGAGTGCAGATTTTTACAGATCACAAGAATCTGCAGCATATCTTCACTCAGCCATTGCTGAATATGAGATAGAGACGCTGGGTTGAGTTGCTGGCGGATTACGATCTGGAGATCATTTATCATCCGGGCAAGGCTAACCAGGTAGCAGATGCCTTGAGTCGACAGAGGTTCGATTCAGCCCGTGAGCGGGATATCGAGGATTTGGTAGGTGAGATTAGCACATTGTGTCTTTGTGCTATTTCACAGGAGCCTTTAAGCTTAGAGGCAGTTGATCCGGCCGATCTTCTCAGTAGGATCAGAGTAGCTCAGCAGAGTGATTAGAGTTTGCTTGGGTTATCGCGAGCCGCGGGTTCCGAGTTTATTGTCTCTCCGAATGGGACGATTCTGATTCATGGTCGAGTGTGTATACCTCGAGATGAGGTACTGAGGCAGGAGATTCTGAGTGAGGCTCATTCGAGCAAGTTCTCGATTCATCCGGGTGCGACTAAGATGTACTGTGATCTCAAGCGGTATTATCACTGGGTCGAGATGAAGAGAGATGTGGCGACTTTCGTGTCTAAGTGCAATAATTGTTCATTGGTTAAGACCAAGCATGGAGTTCTGCATGGTCTTTTACAGAGTTTACCTATTCCTGAGTGGAAGTGGGATATGATTACGATGGATTTCGTGGTTGGTTTGCCTACTTCAAAGACTTATGATGCTATATGGGTGGTTGTAGATCGGTTGACTAAGTCAGCGCACTTTTTGGCTATTAAGAAGACCGATGGAGAGGCTAAGTTGGCTAAGAGGTTCTTGAAGAAGATAGTTAGGCTGCATGGAGTGCCAGCCAGTATTGTTTCCGATCGAGATTCCAAGTTTGCATCTGAGTTTTGGAGAGCATTTCAGGCAGACATGGGCACTAAGGTGCATATAAGTACAGCGTATCATCCGCAGACTGATGGGCTGTCAGAGAAAACTATTCAGACTATGGAGGATTTGCTGAGGATGTGTGTTTTGGATTGGGGTGGCCAATGGGCCGAGCACTTGAGCTTAGTTGAGTTCGCTTACAATAACAGCTTTCAGGCGAGTATCGGTATGGCTCCTTTTAAAGCTTTGTATGGGAGGCCATGTAAGACGCCTTTATGCTGGACCCAGGTGTCGGAGCGTAGTATTCTTGGAGCTAGTTATGTTTAGGAGATGACGGAGAAGATCCGTATCGTGAGGTTGAACATGAAGGAAGTTCAGGATCGTCAGAGGAGCTACGCTGATAAGTGGAGGCGAGAGCTTGAGTTCGCGGTTGGAGATCGTGTGTATCTCAAGATGGCTATGTTGCGGGGTCCTAACTGATCCATTAGGGAGAACAAGCTGAGTCCACGGTTTATGAGTCCGTTTCCTGTGATGGAGCGTGTTGGACTGGTTGCGTATCGGCTTGAGTTACCTCCGATCATGAAGGCATTTCATAAGGTATTTCATGTGTCGATGTTGAGGAAGTGCCTGCATGAGTCAGAGGAGTTAGTGCCTGAGATCCCTGCGGATCTTCAGCCAGATTTGACGATTCCGGCGGTTCTTGTGAGGATTTTGGAGAGAGGAGTCAAGAAGCTGCGTCGGAAGAAGATTCCTTTGTTGAGGATTTTGTGGGATTGTGGTGGTTGCCAGGAGGAGACTTGGGAGCCAGAGGCGAAGATGAAGTTAAAGTTCAGGAAGTGGTTCGACAAGCTTGTCGCGACGTGAGCTTTATTTCTCTTTGCGGTTCTAGTTTCGATTGTTAGCATGTTGATGCTTTTGTAGCATTGTAGTTTCGTTTATGATGTAGCGATTATACGTTTCAAGATTAATAAGATGGAGTTGTTTCTTATTTATCTGTGTTCGATAAGATGAATAGTTCTTATATGTTTATGTGTGTTGTGGTGACCGGTGTGGGCCACGTGGCGGTGATATTCCGGTTTTTAGGAGTATCGACTTTGGCCATATGGGGTAGTTTGGTCGGTAGATGTTTATAGACGTTTTAGAATTTATTACTCCAGGGGCTGCAGCTCTGAATAGCTCATTCATTATATCTGGAGATGATTAGTTCTTCAGCGAGGATGATTAGTTCCTCAGAGGAGATGATTAGTTCTCCTGTATACTCCTTGGGATGATTAGTTTCCATTGCGAGTATCGAGGGATGATTAGTTCTCTCGAGGGGATGATTAGTTCCCCTATGTACCCGGAGCTCAAGGGATGCTTCCTGCGAGTGGAAGGGACACGAGACACCGATAGCTCAAGGGATGCTTCCTGCGAGTGGGAGTGGTGTGGAATAAGTTAAGAGTAATAGATGTCTAGAAGCGGGCGTATAAACATGAGACTGAACTAGAGCCTTAGAGATCGCGTTTTATGATCTCGGATAGTTGTGACCGGTTCGGGTCAGGTTTCGAGTTTTGTGGCCTTAATTGGCGGTTTTGTCGGGATTCGAGGACGAATCCATTGTTGGTGGGGGATAATTGTAACATCCCAAAACCAAATAAGTGCATTTTGGTTAAGGTGTCGATCGACACCCATGGGTAGTGTCGATCGACACCCGTGATTGCAGAATCGGGTTTTTAGATTTTTGAACACGGTTTAGTTTGGTTTAATGGTTTAAACCTAGGGCTTCCGTATATAATCGTGCATGTGGTTTGTGGCCGCGAGGAGGAGGAGAAAAACGCAGAAAAGGGTTGAGATTATCGAGAGATTTGGGTTTGATCGTTCTAGTTCGTGTTTCCGAGAGTTCTTCACCTTTTGTCTTCGGTGATTTATTTGTGGCGTGTTCGTGGGAGTTCCTGTTCGAATCAGTGACGTGCCAGTCTCGTGAGGCTGCGTTCTTCGTGTTCATCATCGTTTCGATCCTATAACGCAAAGGTGAGTGCGTGATCGATTAGGGAATACTAGAAAATGAATGTGGTTGATTGATGGATTGAGTGATTGATTGGTTTGGCGCGTTATTGATCGTTTTGTCACTGTATTTGCGTGTGAATCATGTTGAATGGTGTTGATATCGGATTGTGCAGTGACCGAGACGAGCCACGTTAGGACAAGCTCGGTCTTTGGTGTCGATCGACGCTCGGTATTAAAATGTTGAAATCTTTTTGTGGTGTCGAGCGACACCATGTTGGGTGTCGATCGACACCCAGTTATGAAAATTGTTGATTTTCGATTTAAAATTGTGTTAACCGAAAATTGGTTTACTTGTGCTTAATCGGAAATTTGGATTAATTGATAATTAACTGGATATTGGATTAAAAAGTTAATTGTAATTGTTGATATTTAATTTATATATTTCCTATGCGGGATGACCGCTTCACTGAGTACTTATGATAATACTCACGCAACTCCCGGTTTCTTTTGAGTTGCAGGTAAAGGAAAAGTGTGATCGTAGAATCGAGGCGAGGACGGAGGATGATAGGATTTGAGTGTATTGTTGTTTATGGATTTTTAGTAGCCTGTTAGGTTGCTAGGTATTTTATTTGGAATTGTTAGACGGTGTTTTATTGGAATTGAATTATTGGTTATTTGGTTTAATGGAATTATTGAATTGGATTTAAAATTATCTTACTGTATTTCCGCTTATTGTCCACCCTGATTTAATAATGTTTAATTATTTTAAAAAAATGTGGGTATTACATTGCGTCTTAAATAAATTTTGTTCTTTGTTCTATCTTCTTAAAATCTGATTACCCTGACCCATAATCTATGTCATATATTTTATGAAATTTCAATAAATGAAATCTAAAAGATTTTATGTTAGTACTGTGAATTAATATTTTCTACAGTTTAATCAAATTCTATTTGTACACTTTACACTAATATTGTTTTCGCCATGTTTCAACCTGAATTTGTTTTTCTCCGTACATCTACTTTTGTTTCGTCTTCCTATAAAAATTCATATTTTTGTATATACTGTTTTGTTGTTGTTTTAATCTAATTTCAATCTCTAATAATTATAAGTAGCAATAAATATGAATAAACATGAATTCATGAATTTTTACTATAAATTTTATTCTACCATTTTATTTTATTTTGATGATGAGGATACTCTATATGGAGTGAGAATGTATATATTGAGACATTGAATTTTGTTTTTCATGTTCATATAAATTCATCACACTTTATTATTCTTCTATCTATTATTAGCCATTTGAGGTTTTTTTTTTGAAAAAATTAAAAATGACTTCACTTTGTATATAATTTATTTATTAACAAAACTTCTATTTTATAATTTATTTTATTGTTTTTCACCAAATATGTATGTATTATCTTCTAAATCTACCATATATTCGTGGGACATTTATAAAAATGCCACTTTTGATATGCTATTTTCAAATATGCCAATGTTAGATTATTTTGTTACCAACTTGCCACTTTTAATTATATTTCAAAATTTTGAACTTTAAAAAATGTTTTGATCAATCACAAACCTTAAACCCAAAAAATAAACCATAATATAACATAGTTAACCCAAACATAAATGATTTAAAAATTTGGAAAAAGTGATAGTGGCATTTTTGAAAAGTGGCATGTCAAAAGTGACATATCTTGAAATTTCTCTATATTCGTTCATCATAGAAATATACTTAATATTTTTTTTTGAACATCTTCTTTTTATTTATAACTTTGAAAAGGTTACATATGATATGATAGATAATATACTTAAGATTTTAGAATACTATTTTGTTAACGTTTTTCTTCCTAATAGGGTCATAAATCAAGGAGTTAAGTTAATTTATAAGTATATAATGTGTGGTTGAAAAAAATGTAAGTTGGATTTAATGTGAGACTTTGTTTTTAATTAAGGTGAAACCCTTTTAATAAGAAATAAACTTTTCATATTTATGGAATATATAAATCTTAAAATCAATTTAATTTTTTTGTTTTCTTTTATTTTCTTTTAACTACTTATAAATATGGTTATCTCATTTTATTTTTTAGTGTATCACTTAATTCATAATCATATTATATTTTGTTTTTAGTATGTGTAATATATTTTTTCGTAAATAATAAATTCATATTATTATTAATTATAAAATCTTGAATATTCTTATATATATAAATTTTAATTTTCATTTTCATTAAGTTTACTTAGTTATTCACGTTTTCAATTTAATTAAATGATTTATTAGTTCTAAAAATAATTAATATGATTTAACATGTATTTAATGAACATATAGCTATAAAAATTAATATTCTATTTTTTTATATGTGTAATATATATTTTGGTAAGAAATAAATTCCTAATATTAATCATATTTTAATATTATACAGTCTTGTATTTATAAATTTTCATTTTAATTCGTTTTAGTTGCTTTTCACGTTTTCTACTTGATTGAATGTTTAATTAGTTACAAAAAACAATAAATATGATTTAATATGTATTTAATGGACTTTTTTTTAAATGGTTAAAAAAAAAAAGTTTGCTTATTTGGACACTCTAGATGGAGAGAGAACTCCCTAATTATATATAAGATTAAATTAACATGTACGTATGAATGCTGTATATTAGGGTCATTCATCTTCTATACTGCTGTAAAAATTAATGCATTATCCACATTATACTCACATTCAATTCCATTCGAAAAAAATTAAGCAACTAAATAGCATTATAGCTAATATATAGTAACCACATTGCTTCACAAATAAACAGTT
The DNA here is from genome assembly GCA_963576765.1 of Draba incana. Taxonomy (NCBI): domain Eukaryota; kingdom Viridiplantae; phylum Streptophyta; class Magnoliopsida; order Brassicales; family Brassicaceae; genus Draba; species Draba incana. Next base: position 13,193,040 of record OY755214.1, on the reverse strand, counting down.
TGATATTTTTTGTTCAATTTCAAAATAATTGTATGTGTTTTTCTTCATTAAATGGCAAGTATGAAAACCATCAGATACTCACAAATATGCAATAAACATAGTATACAAAACCACAATCAAAATATATATGAAAGCAAGATAGAGTAAAATTTGAATCAAAGTGGAGAATAACCATATTAATTCACAAAAGAGAAAACAAACAATTCGACATGTGCTTATCAAAGACTACTTGCATGAAGCACAACTTATTCAAAACAAATAATTTATTATTAAACTACTCATAAAATGATAGTCTCACCAAACACAAAATAAAAAAAAAGCTTTTAAAACTTCAAAAACAATCAATAACCATTAAAGGCAATCAAACACATATAAAAAAGCTTTGAAATTATATATATCTATTTAACTACTCATCTCTCCGGAGCACTAAACTTTTTTTATTTTAGGAACCCATCCAAATCCATATTGTTGAAGATCCATATTGTTTTGATCTATAGATCTCAAATACTTCATTCGACTTACGTAGTGTTTGTTAGTTTTGTTTCCTCTAGCTCCATATATTTTTTCTACTTTTTCTTTACCTTTTTGTAACCTTCCATTAATTAGCTATATCTAAAGCCAAGAAAGTGCTGCACTTCCCCACTAAATAAAAAATTAATCACTACTAGTATTTATCACTAAAGATATCAAGGTCAAGTGATTGAATTCTTGTGATGTCCATTTTCATTAATCCTTTTGTACAACCTCTCTTTCATTTTTCTAAGTCTTTGACAATGAGTAATTTTCTGGCAACATTACATTTTAAACTTTATTATTTTTTATACTTAACAAAACATGTATTTCTTTATTATCTTATTCTCCTGTTATAATACATGTTTTGGTTTCAGTTTTCAGTATAGAATTTTAGAATCTTATTTTGTAATATAAAAATAATTTTTTTTATCATACAATTTAGTTTAAAGTATCATTTCTATACTTTTTATATATCTAAACCAGCAAAAAACTATCAATTTTTTTTAATTATAATTGTAGACAGTTAATTTAAAACATAGTACATAATTAACTTTTATATATATATGATATTTCATTTTTTTGTGCCAATACAAGATTTTATTTTGTAGAAATTTCAAGATATGTCACTTTTGACATGCCACTTTTCAAAAATGTCACTATCACTTTTTATAAATTTTTAAATCATTTATGTTTGTGTTAATTATGTTATATTATGATTTAATTTTTTGGGTTTAAGATTTGTGAGTGATCAAAATATTTTTTAAAATTGAAAATTTTGTGTTTGAAAAGTAACATGTCAAAAGTGGCATTTTCGTAAATGTCCCTTTTTTGGATAGACCTTTGTATACATCATGGAAAATAATTATGTATTTAGTGTTTTGGTTTTGATTTTTGGTTTGAAACGAAAATGAGATATCAAAGCATTTTTCGGGATATACCTCTTACTTAATTTCATGTGTCATTCTTTTTTAATCTTTTAACTGATTAATTGATTTTTATATTTATGATATTTAAAATTATTTAGTTATTTATTTGATGTGTTATTTAAACGAAATAATTAATAAATATAATAAATTATAAATGTTTTACTATAAATAGCTAAATGTATTGTTAAATGTAATTTTATAAAAGACTAAAAATGCAAATAAATATGCAATCATGATTTTTAAAATTAGCATTTGTGATTTTTTTGAGTTTATACTATTTTCGGAGAGAAAATATAACGGATAATTTGGTGAAACTGAAAGTAAATAAAAGAGAAAGAAAGAGTCAAAGAACGCAATCAAATTATATTAATTAACATTAACAATCAAATATAGTTAGCAACAAATTTCAACACCTATGTGTTTTTTATTTTCGTTTATTTTAGCAATCAAATATTACTAAAATATTACTTTTATGATTAGCAATCAAATATTACTTTTATGTTGGTCTCTTTTCATTCTAGTTGCGTCTCTTTTCATTCTAAGATTTTCTTCTTTTCCTTGTTCTCTCTATTGAAGACAATGGCTAAAGATGCAGAAAATGGAACATGCGTAGACTTGGAAGTGTAATTTTTGTTTTACACGTCTAAAACAAGAGTTGATTGGAGGTTTTTGTTTTGCATGATTAAAAAAGCAGAAGATAAAGCTAGAACTTGATGATTATGATGTTGATGATTATGATGTTGAAGAAGAGATGGAAGGGGTCTAAGAAGCGAAAACACATGGTTTGTTACTTCAACTCCTCAAAGGAAGAAAGGATAGCAAAAGTATTTGTGGAGTTTTTGAAAGAGAACTAAGGGATAAAGCGTGTGGAATTTCATGGAGCCTTTGGCTAGGTGGTTCTATGATGCTCCATTTAACGCTGTTGCCTATGATTAGTTTTCAAGTGATATGCAATTAAAACCACCTACCATGTATGAATTAAGGGCCAAAGAAAGAAGTAACAATACGCTAACTCCCGAAGAAAGCTAGAAATCATGAAATCTCCATGTATGAATTAGGTAATGATGCTTAGCTGGTCTTTTCGGATGATCAGCCACAAGACACGGCCCGGACTCCCACGGGGCAGCAGTGGGGAATCTTGGACAATGGGCGCAAGCCTGATCTAGCAATATCGCGTGAGTGAAGAAGGGCAATGCTTAATTCATGGCTCCCCCTAACTCAACTAGACATCCATAAGAAAGACTGAGCAACTAAAGGCTCGTGATAAGATATCTAAGAAAGGTATAATTAATTTCTTAGTTCATGTTTGGATGCGACATTTTTGTTTCATTTGCTAGATGGTATGGTTGAGCAAATGTAGTGAGTGAAGAAGTGCATTTTCATGAATGGTGACCATTATTGGCTACATCATTCATAACTATAATTGCCACTTTTTAAGATTAATATAAGTGACTTAAGGTCGACCAAATAAAATAAAATATATATAAGTGACTTAAGAGAAATTTTAAGAAAAGCACATGGCACTTTCAGAAAATGTTAGTATCACTTTTTCTAAATTTTTAAATATATTAGGTTCTTAGTTTTTTGGGTTTAATGTTTAGTAGGATCAAAACAAAATTTTTTAATTGAAAATTTTGATAGATAAAGTATTTAAACGGATTTATAAAAAATAATAATATGATATATATATATATATATATATATATATAAAGTCGCATGTCAAATGTGGCATTTTTGTAATTATAGTATCATTCAGAACCTACTTAATTATGATGAATTTAATAACTCTAACTAAGGTTTCCCCACGCTACGCGTGGGTTCATGAGTGGTAAATTTTTGTAAATAATTTGTTCAAAAGTTATGCTGTTATTCGTAACAAATGTGTCGTTTGATAGTGTTATATATTTGTTTTGTATATTTTTCGATTATTTATGTTTTTTAAATCCATTATTGTATTGTGTTAGTGAAAAATAAAGATTTCGTGATGATTTTTTTTTATTTTGTTGTTATTAAAGATGTGGTGTATTATCTGTGTGAATAAAATGATATTATGGTAGTGGTTCTGATTCTGTATCATTTAGTTTATACTTATTTCATTTTTTCATAAAATCTTTTATTATATACAAAACATTTAAAGATTAAAATTTCATATTTTTATTTGTTTATTATGCTTATTTAGTAAATTTTATTCTATATTTAAAAGTTTTTTAATTTTTGTATAAGACCGGTATTGATTTGGTTTTTTTTTTCTTTCTTCCAAAGGATTCCAGATTTGTAACTATGATATTGGATCTTTTCTCGAGATGAGATGATCACGTTAAATTACTTGTATGCTAGAAACCAATATTTGTAAGAGAACATATTTGTTAGAGCAACTATAGTAGATGTACTAGTTACTGGTACGATTACTGCTACAGAACCATAACACAATATACAAGGGTTTTCTTTTCCAAAACTTCACTAGATTGATATGATAAGATGACTTACACTTTCCTATCGTTCTAATCAATCCTAGCCTCATAGTTCAAAGATCACACACGATCTTGTGAACTTCTAACTACCCTTTAACCCTAGATTCAAGATATTGTTTTCTAACCCTAAATCCATTTGCTAAAGCTAAAATTCTCTATTGTGTTAACCTACAAAAACCGCAGCTAACTCCTATATATACCCATAGGAATATTTCCAGATTTGTTAAGATCTTGTATCTTTCCAAATCTCTCGTTTCCTTATTCTTCACTCAAAGATCCCTTGGCCGACACTCAGCTTCTTCATGATGGCTACACACCTAAAACTAGGCCACGGCACAACTCCATAAAGCCCAAGTCCTTTGTACTCACTTTAGCTCCGGTTGTACTACGTCTGGGACAACTGCTGGTACAGGACTTGCTAACCTATTAGAAATCTTCTGCCTCCTTTGATCTTTGTTTCAGTCGGCAAGAGGACTTTTAATTAGGTTGTATTACTTCCAAACTCATTTGGCCCAACTCCTTTGTGCCAATTGAGCTCCTGTTGTACTTCTGGTAGAGTAGTCCTTCTAATACATGGTCTTGCCGCTTGAGCTCCTGTTGTACTTCTGGTACAGTAGTCCTTTGGTCTTGCATCTTCAATCTCCTCCTTTTTAGCTTTGTGTGTCTCACAAGCACAAGCACCTGAAACACATACACATAACCGCAGAAGTAGCCAGCCACTAATACGATTCTAAATAAGACTGTACATTTTATGGAATTACAGAGTTATAGAGTTCTTAAGATCAACCATTCAACATTATAACCTCATCTCCTAACTCACCTAGAATCATATTACTAGTGACCGAATCTCTAATTAAGATCAACAACACATAACGAACCATGACCCATTCATACTCCCCCATAAATAAAGACATCTCATCCGGTCATACTCCCCCATAAATCAAGACATCTACTTTTCTCCCCCATCTTGTGAGCATACAAGTTAAAAACAAATTTAGTTAGTACATAGGGAAAAGAAACATGACCTTTATATTCTGAAGTATGGCTCATTGGGTCTTGTGGTACGATGGCTGAACAAATCTCCATGTCGTTTAGCTTATCTAATTCACCTTATGACTCAAAGTCATTCCCTTCATGGTCAACTTGTGATACAGATCCATCATTTGAAATCGCACTTGGAGTAGATGGAATCCAGATGACACCAGGAATCATGACGGTGTAATGTCCTGATGCAGGCAGAGCTGATGCTGAAGCTTGTTGCACCGCTGCAGAGACATGCGACTTGACAGGAGTAGATATAGGTTGTGCTGTAGCAGATGCTTGAGACTGAACATGTACATATGACTTGGCACACAGGAAATACTTCTCTTTTAATAATTTTGCTTAATATCGGCTCAAGAGCCGTGGCTGCTCCAAGTCTGGTTCTTCATCTTCCTCAGCTGGGTCAGTACCACTTTTAGAGACTGTCCCATAGCGCAAAAGAACGATTCACTTAGTTGGCTCAAATCTCTCCCTTGGAAGACCATGGGAACACCCTGATTCACTGTGGTACAGAGCCCAGAATTTCCGAAACACCCTGATTCACTGCATAACATTCTAAACACACAATCCATCAGTAGCACTGTTCAGGAATTTAAGCTCAACCACAACCACATTTATCCAAAAACAAATGGGGATTATCAGAACAATGATGCCCACAATCAATCTTTAACAACTGGCCTTTGAAAACTTTTTTTTGTTCAAATTAAACTCATACCTTTTTGCACCATTGTTGTGCTATATGAACCAACACTGCACCAGACCCAGAGACACATTTTTTTGCTTATACAGATTACCGCATCTGGCCATCAGCGACGCAAGTGATTAGCTTTCACACCATCATGTCTTTATCTCCCCTTGAGTCGGTTTTCAACCTATGTTCACTCAAAGAGCTAATGATCATCGAGTCCTCAAGTATCATACTGTCTGAGCAAAAGTAATATAGCCTGAACCGTCATAGAAACCCTCACTTGCATATTGAAAGATTTTTCTTAAAATTTTTTTATGGTACATAACTGCCTGAGCAAAAGAAATACATCTTGTACCACATTGTTTATAAAACCGATTTTTTGGTACATGCTGCCTGAGCAAAAGTAATACAACCTGTACCTTTTTTATAAATTTCTTTTTGCTCGGCGAAGCCTGTGCCGACGATAAGACAAGATGATATGATGGATAGCTCTTTCTCACAAGTTTTTCTGACTCTAAACAAAATCCAAACGTATACACACTCTGAGTCAGTACCTGTGTCAGTTCTGCACACTCGACAAAACACATCAAATTCCACAAATACCAATTGAATTTCTTAAGGTGACAAAACGATTAAAGTCCAGAGGTTTTATGAATAAATCGGCCATTTGTAAATCAGTGATAATGTGTTCAACCACTACCTATTTCTCCTCCACTAGTTCGTGGATAAAGTGGTGTCGAATGTTGATATGCTTTGTCCTTGATTGTTGTACTGGATTCTTTGAGATGCTTGTAGCACTCTTATTGTCATAGTAAACCAACAGTATTCCAGAATCCATTCCGTAGTTGGCTGACATCTGTTTCATCCACATGAGTTGAGTGCAATAGCTACTCAAAGCAATATACTCTGACTCAGCAGTAGATAGTTACAGAGTTTTGCTTTTTACTCATCCATGAAATAAGATTATTTCCAAGGAAGAAACAGCCACCGCTTGTGCTTTTTCGATCGTCAATACACCCGGCATAATCAGCATCACAGTAGCCAACCAAATTCTTGTTCGATCCTTTAGAGTACCAAATACCCAGTTCAGTTGTACCTCTGACAAAGAGGATGATTCGCTTGACTGCTTCAAGATGAGATTGCTTAGGCTTGGCTTGATATCTTGCACAAATGCCAACACTTAAGCACAAATCAGGACGACTTGCTGTCAGGTACAGAAGACTACCAATCATGCCTCTGTACAACTTCACATCCACATCAGGACTGTCACTATCATGAGACAGTTTCACTGTAGTACTCATGGGAGTGTTAGCTTCTTTACACTATTCCATCTTGAACATCTTGATAAGATTCCTTGCATAAGCGCCTTGTGAGATAAACACTCCATCTTCAGATTGGGTGATTTGCAGACCGAGAACATACTTCAACTCTCTTACCATATTCATCTCGAATTCTCGAGTCACACTTTCTATAAAAGCATCAATTAGATCTTGAGATGTACCTCCAAAGAAGATGTTGTCTATATGAACCTGTACCATCACTGTCTCAAGCCCTTGCTCAAAGGTATACACCGTCTTATCAACATTTCCTTTAATGTATCATTTCTCTAAAAGAAATTCTATAAATCGGTCGTTCCACGCTCTTGAGGTCTGGTTCAAACCACTCTTAACTTTCCTTACTTTGTCGACATGGATCTTCTCTTGTAAAACACCATTTAAGAAGACAATCTCAACATTCATCTGGTACACCTTGAAGTTCAGAACACAAGCTATTCCTAGGAACCACCGAATGGATTCGAGTCTTATAAGTAAATGTATCATGTGCTTACAGTTCCACTTAGTACCAACACCATTAACTGCTTCAAGTCGTGGTACAAGTTCCCATGCCTTGTTATATTGAAACTGTTCCAGTCCCTATTCTATATCCACAATCCAGGAATCATCTTCAAGAGGAGGTGGAACATGTGTCCTTAGTTCTAGGACTGATACAAGGTAGACCGACTGAACTACCTCACTTATATTCTTCTTCTTTGTTCCATGATGCATCTTATGATAGACCATCCTGATCCCTCTTGTTTTCCGCCCTTCATTCGCAGCTTTGATGACATCAGATGTAGAATGATTCCGATTCACATCCTGTAGCACACAATGATCTTCACAGACTGGTTACCTGATTCAATTTGTTCCTCTAAACCAGTCTGATCTAATGCTGCTATTTTCTCTTCTAATGCAGTGGTCTTCCCTGACTCTGCTTCAAGGACCTCTGAATCACTGTCTGAGTGATAGTTGTTGCACATATTAGAAGAAAGCTCATCTTTTGTACTGAACTAGTTGATCTTATCATCCTACATGTAGCAACTATTGTCAGACCAAACTCCTTCCAATACTGTGAAGCCATCTTTGTCAATCGCCTTACAGTCGACACTCGTAAAGACAACAGTTTGACCTTCGTCACATAGCTGGCTCACACTTATCAAGTTGGCTTTCAACCCTTCTACTAGGTACATGTTTGTTAGTTGTGGTAGCCCTGTCTCACCGGTGTTTCCTTTTCCTTGAATAGCACCACGACTTCCATCTCCAAACGTGACTTTTCCTTCTTTCACCTTCTTGATATTTGGAAGGTTGTCCAAAGTACCTGTCATGTGTCTTGAACTACCGCTGTCAAAGTACCATGGACAAGTATCATCTTGTGCCTCTGAGACAGATGCCATGTTACACCGGAGGTCTGTTTTATTTAAACTGGTTAAGGCACGTCGTGTACCAATGAATTGTAGATCAGTATTCTTGACCCAGATCTGATTTCTATGGTGATTCCATGTGAATTTCCCCTGCTGTCTTAGGTGCCTCACCCTTTCCCAAAGCTTGTAACAGTACCTCTTAATGTGACCATTTCTTCCACAAAAAATAACATCCTTTCTTCTGCACTGTACCACTTATAGTTTTGGGCTCAAATGTACCAGTGTATCATGCTGATACAAATTTAACACCTCCAGTCTCTGAATCAGTTCTTCCATTGTAACCCAGCCCTTTGTGTATCTTCTCTGTGTGACCATAAGACATAATCTTGTCAAGTTATTGTGTACCAGCGAATATGCGAATCTTTCTGTACTGAAGATCCAACTGAGCTTGAAGCTGAGCTGAGTTTTTATGTTCATCCTTCAGCTCCTTTTCCAACATTGCAACTTTGGTTGTGAGAACCAACTTCTCTTTCATCAGGCTCAGACCACCTTGTAGCAACTTTTTCTCAGTGTCAAGATCATCTTGAAGACTCTGAACCAGTTCTTCAAGACGTTGTTTTTCTTTGATAGTACATGCATTTTCAAGATTGAGACAAATGAGAGTGTCTCGAATCTCTCTATAGCTTAAAACTAACTCATCATCATGTTCTCCTTCTGATTCTGATTCAGACAGTGTCTCATCTACTTCAACTATTCCAATAAACGTGACGAAGTTGTTCAACATACCTTCATGATCGCTTGTCTCGTCTGACTCGCCATCAGCCATCATTGATCGCTTGTTCCTGTGCTGTGACTCGATGATACACTCTTGTTGAGTATGTCTTGTACCTCTGCATCCAGAACACTTAAGCTCACGCCGTTTCACCGTAGGACAATCAGTTTTGATATGACCAAAACCCTTGCATTCATAGCACTGAATCACGTTCTTTCGCCCCGTCTTCTCATCCTCCGGTTGTCTCTTAAAACCACTGAATTCCCTTGAACCCTGACCTTACTCTACACGTCTTAGAGCTCTATCAAACCGTCGTAGCAGGAGTCCTACTATATCAGCTTCATCTTCTAATACAGTCTCTTGCTTTGCACGGGAGGTCAGGGCCAGATTTTTTATCTTTTTGGTTCCTGAGACGATACCATCAAGCTCTGTCTCATTCTGGAGTAACATGCCTACTATCTCACCAAAGCTCATCTCTTTACTGTTTTGGGAGACATTGATTGCCGATTTATTGGCCATGAATTTTGGAGGAAGACACCGAAGGAATTTCTTGACTAGCTTCTTTTCTTTGTACTTCTTTCCAAGAGTAGCAGCCTCTTGTGAAAGAGATTTCAACTTTGCAGCAAACTCGGTAATGGTCTCATGCTCCTCCATCTTCAAATTTTAAACCGGTAAGCTAGCATATCCTTCCTTGAATTCTGAACCTTCTTAGATCCTTCAAAGTGCATCTGTAGCAGATCCCATGCTTCCTTAGCTGTCTCACATCCTTGAATCAGTTCAAAGGCTTTCTTTGTGACACTGCAATGAATCGTAGAGAGAGCCCTGGAGTTAAACTTGGCCTTCTTCATCTCTCTCCCAGTCCAGTCTTCCTCTGGTTTAAGAGATCTGACTCCTGCTGCATCAACTACAGTAGGTGCTTCCCACTGAACCAGAACAGCTCTCCATGCGAGTACATCAATGCCTCTGATGATAGATCTCATCCTTGACTTCCAAAAGGCGTAATTGTTGTCATCCAGAATCACCTTTGAGTTGTTGAGTAGATCTTGGTAGCTATCCATCTCTTCCTCAAGATCTCGCTTGTACTATTGCAAACAAACGTCCACTCTGATACCAAATGTAGATGTACTAGCTACTGGTACGGTTACTACTATAGAACCAGAACACAATATACAAGGGTTTTTTTCCAAAACTTCACTAGATTAATATGATAAGATGACTTACACGTTTCCTATCGTTCTAATCAATCCTAGCCTCGTAGCTCAAAGATCACACACGATCTTATGAACTTCTAACTACCCTTTAACCCTAGATTCAAGATATTGTTTTCTAACCCTAAATCCCTTTGCTAAAGATGAAATTCTCTATTGTGTTAACCTGCACAAACCGCAGTTAACTCCTATATATACCCATAGGAATATTTCCAGATTTGTTAAGATCTTATATTTTTCCAAATCTTCCATATCTTCCCCAAATCTCTCACGGATCTTCTCGTTTCCTTATTCTTCACTCAAAGATCCCTTGGCCGCCACTCAGCTTCTTCATGACGGCTATACACCTAAAACTAGGCCACGACCCAACTCCATAAAGCCCAAGTCCTTTGTACTCACTTTAGCTCCGGTTGTACTACGTCTGGTACAACTGCTGGTACAGGACTTGCTAACCTATTGGAAATCTTCTGCCTCCTTTTATCTTTGTTTCAGTCGGCAAGAGTACTTCTAATTAGGTTGTATTACTTCTAAACTCATTCGGCCCAATTCCTTTGTGCCACTTGAGCTCCTGTTGTACTTCTGGTACAGTAGTCCTTTGGTCTTGCATCTTCAACTATTGCATACGCTTATGTGATAAAAAAATTTATTATTCAATAACTTCTATGGTAATGGTACAATTAATTTTAAATATTCTCCACTCTCACTGCAACAAAACAATTAAAGAATAAAAAAATATAACATTTTGTGTTTATACTATCGTCAACCATTTTATTAATACTATTGTCAACCATTTTCACTTACATTATATATTAACGTATTTTCACCTTCTTCAATCTCAGTTCACACTTGTGACAACCAAATTATTCACATAATGACCAGCACCAAGATTTAACGAATGCTATAAACACCCGACAAACTTATAAGACAAAAAATCAGATGGTCTGCTAATGACAAACTAAAGTACAAATTTCAGCTTTGATACCAAAGTTTGAAGCTTGGTCCATTTTGATTTAACACCCAATTCATTCATCCTTATACTCTATCTATTGATCGAGAACTCTTGTGCGTCATGCACCATATACACCATCCAACGATTTCAAATTCTTTTAACAATGATTTGACATACTCAAATTTGAGGGTTTTGGGTTGTGTAAAGAGAGCATTAACCCTTTTCTTAACGTTCATGATTCCTGCAAAAGTTGTTTTTTTTCAAGTCATTGTCCTCCCTTGTCTCACTTAACTCATATAGTTCATTTCTTGTCTATGGTCACCTTTATCCAAAATCAAAATGTTATTAGAAAACACTTACACCAATTTTATGTAGAAAGAGTTTTGTAGAATTGTATAAACTTTAAACTTGTTTCGTCTTTGTATGATTGAGGCTTATATACTTTATTTTGCTCTAATGAATCCATAATCATCTATGGAAAATATGATTTTCTCTCTTTATGAACTTTGAACTTGCGTTTTGATAGTTGAGATTTATCTACGGTAGTTTGCTCTAATGAATACATAACCATCTATAAAAACCTGTTATGCTCTTTTTGTTTGTGTTTAATTTTTGTTTCTATTTTTATATACTTCATCATTGATAGGTCTATAATAGCTAGCTCATTGTACCGTACCACCTTTTGGGTTCTTCGACTTGTTCACAGCTTTGAGGAAGTTATTTAATATTGACAACCAGTCTTTACTTGTGCTACAAAAGGAGACAATTGTTTGATTAAACTCTAGCAAACAAATATTACAATTTTGATTTAATTTTTTTATATATCTATTGTTTGATGGTTTGAGGAAATATATGTTACTTAGACCTACGTACAACAAACATCAGTCTATATGCAAGTACACAAATACAACAAACGTCGGATTTACATGTATTATTGATCGATAAAAAGGCCTAGGTCTACAACAAACATCGGACTATTCCTTGTTATGTTGTATGATTTACTACTAAAAAGGTGAAGCATATGCTCAAGTGTTCTTTCTTATTTATTATCAAGCTACTTCTATTGACTTTGCAGACTTCATAATATCTCATGCACTACAAGGAAACAGGCCCATTTGCGAGGAAAATTTGCGAGGGAAATAAACGTCGCAAATTTGCATTGCGTTTGCGACGATTTTGCGTTATTTTAAAACATAACGTCACAAAAACGTCGCAAAAATTTGGTGTCGCAAATCCGTCGCAAATAAAATTTCCTTTGCGACGTTTTTGCGTGTTAAATTATTTGCGACACGTTTGCGTGGTTTTTGCGTGTAGCTGAATATTGCAACTATTTTGCGACGTAAATAAATACAACACATTTTTCCATTCTTACTTGTTTATGGTACCAAAAATATTTGTCGCAAAAGGGTCGCAAATGTAAAGCAAAAATGTCGCAAAGGAGTAGCAAAAAAAAACCAAAAATCTATAAATACGACAGACAGATGTGTTGTGAATGTAAACCATAAACATTCCAATAATCTTATAAACACCGCAAAACATAATCATTTTTTAAAAACATCTGTGAAAGAGTGCTTAAATTTGATAATATATGTCTTCCCATCATCATGAGGTGTACACGGTTCGAGCATGGATGTACAACCGCGTAGATCCAGAAACTGACGAAGTGACTTCAGAATTTAAAGGAGGGCTCGACCAGTTTTTGACCCAGGCGATGAACAACCCAAGAGCTCTGGTCGGAATGACCAGGACTGGTAACGTAACAATTTATTGTCCTTGTGTTAAATGCGAAAATTTTGCTGCACATGAAACCCAAACTGTTTGGAAACATTTATTGACGAGAGGGTTTTTACCCAACTACTATGTTTGGTTTTCGCATGGGGAGGATTTTGTTGTCAATGTTCCGGGTAGTTCAAGTAGGAGTAATTATCGTGGGAATGTAGAAGATAGTAGTAATTATGAGGATAATAATTATCAGTATGATCATGATAATTTTAATGAATCTTCATATGGAAATGCTGATGGGAATAGGTTTACTGACATGGTTAATGATGCATTTCAAGAAACTACTGCTTCGTTTAGTGCTGATAATACTTTTGAAGAATCAAACCCGAGTGCAAAATTTTTTAATGAAATATTAGATGCTGCTAACGAACCTATCTACGAAGGATGTTGAGAAGGGCTTTCAAAATTATCGCTAGCATCTAAGATGATGACAATTAAAAGCGAAGATAACCTTACTGAAAATTGCATGGATAAATGGGGTGCATTATTTAAAGAGTATTTGCCAGAGGGTAATAACTCCGCAGATAGTTACTATGAGATACAAAAATTGGTAGCAAGTCTAGGATTACCTTCTGAAATGATTGATGTCTGCATTGATAATTGTATGATTTTTTGGAAAGATGATGCTAAGCTGAAGGAATGTCGTTTTTGATCTCATCCAAGATATAAGAAGACTAGTGGTCGCACGAAAGTCTCGTTCAAGCGTATGTGGTATCTTCCAATAACAGATAGGCTGAAGTGATTATATCAATCAGAGCAGACAGCAGGGGCAATGAGGTGACATGCAGAACACGAGAGTGAGGAAGGGGTGGTCGCTCATCCATCAGATGCAAAGGCCTGTAAACATTTTCACACGGTACATCCAGAATTTGCTGTAGAACATAGAAATGTTTACTTGGGTCTTTGCACTGATGGGTTTAGTCCTTTTGGTTTATCTGGTCAGAAATATTCGTTGTGGCCTGTCATAATGACGCCATATAATCTCCCACCGGAAATGTGTATGCATCGAGAATTTTTATTTCTCAGCATTTTGGTTCCAGGGCCTAAGCATCCAAAAAGATCCCTTGATGTCTTTTTACAGCCTCTTATCCAGGAACTACAGGAGTTGTGGCATGTTGGTGTATGCACATATGATTCATCTACTCATCAGAACTTCAACATGAAGGCTGTTCTTATGTGGACGATAAGCGATTTCCCAGCGTATGGCATGCTATCTGGATGGACAACTCATGGAAAGTTATCATGTCCGTATTGTTTAGACAAGACGGAATCATTCCAATTATCAGCTGGAGGGAAACCTTGCTGGTTCGACTGCCATCGTCGTTTTCTTCCAAGGGGTCATCCTTATTAGGAAGAGTAAGACATTATTCCGAAAGCGAGTTGTTAAATCATCCCCTGTGGTTTACCTCTCAGGTGAGGAGTTGGAAGAACAAATGGAGGGATATGGTGCGAAAGAAACTGTAAAAGTTGGGGGTAATTGGCAAAGTAATCCTGCAAATATGCCTATTGGGTATGGGGTGTACCATAACTGGCATAAGAAAAGTATATTTTGGGAGTTGCCTTACTGGAAGGATCATCTTTTGAGGCACAACTTGGATATTATGCATGTGGAGAAAAATTTCTTTGAGAATATTATACACACATTGTTCAATGTTGCAGGTAAAACAAAAGACAATCTGAAAGCACGTCTCGATCTCGCGGCTTTATGTGTTAGGCCAGAGTTACATATAACAGGGGATGGTAGGGCACCGATTCCTAATTTCCGTATATCACCTGCTACAAAGAATGCTTTGATTATCTGGGTTAAGGAGTAGGTGAAGTTTCCAGATGGATACGTGTCAACTTTTTCAAGGTGTGTTGAGGAAGGGGGTAAATTTTCTGGGATGAAGAGCCACGATTATCATGTGTTCATGCAGCGACTTCTCCCTTTCTGCCTACAAGAGCTTTTACCGCAAGATGTACACGAGGCAATAGCAGGTACATGTTAATTAATTAATTTTTGGTATTGTTTGTACATTCATAAATTTATTTGCTAATTGTATAGTTAACTAACTCGGTCTGGATTGTGCTATCAGGTATTGGAGCATTTTTCATGGACTTATGTGCTCGAACCTTAGTGGAAGAGGAAATCTTGAAGTTGGATTCAGACATTCCACTCATTATTTGCAACTTAGAGAAGATATTTCCACCTTCCTTTTTTGATGTGATGTGTAACGCCCGTGTTCCAAAAATGTGAATTTGGAATGGTGTCGATCGACACAAGGGCTGTGTGTCGATCGACAAGGGGTTGTTATCGCGTGGGTTTTTTGGGCAGTGAGTGCTCTGTCGATCGACAGAGGTGGTGCCTGTCGATCGACACGAGCTAAATCGGAATGAGGGCTTTTAATTCTGATTGTTTTTGGTTAATGGCTGGTTAGGGTTTCTCTATATAAGTGAAGGAGCGTGTGTGAGTCTCCTTTTTTAGCCGTTTTTAGAGAGAAACCAGAGAGAAAAGAGATTGAGAGAGAGTTTGATTGGAATTGGAGTGTTCATCAAGGATTCTTGTGGATTCCTTGTTTTCTCCATCCAGATAGCTTGTGTGATCGTTTGGGAGGCTCTAGAGCGTGTGAGGAGCGTGGTGGTGACTGATTTTTCGTGGCTGGGAATCGAGATCAGGGGCTGTTCTTCGAGTTCTTGAGTGTTCTTCATTGTTCTTTCCTTTTTCCTTCCAAACCTAAGGTGAGTGCGTGACCATGGGTCTTTGGATTGAGGAATGGATGATTTGCGATTGCTTGGTGCTTGTTTTTGGTGGTTTTGGTTGATGATCATGTGCAGGTGATTGTTTAAGATGATGGAGATTCGGCCATGAGAGGATAGGTTGATCTCAATCGAACAGCAGGGTCACCGTCGATCGACAGAATTGCTTTCTGTCGATCGACAAGGGTTGCAGTTGCGTCGATCGACAGGCATCTGTCGATCGACAGGATTGCTTCCTGTCGATCGACACTAAACCTGCTGTTCCTGTTTGTGTTGTTTGTGTATTCTATGCATCATTGTTTGATAACCTTGGTATTTCATGTGTTTCTTTATCTAAGTAATTGGCCTGTAGATGGGATGACCGTCTCACTAAGTATTTGTGATAATACTTACGCAACTCTTTTTCCCATGTGTTGCAGGTAAAGGAAAAGTGTGATCGCGGAATCGAGGCGTAGGAAGAGGATGTTAGGAATTGTTTGAGTCTAGTGAACCGTTTGTTAGGTTGCTAGTATTTTATTTCATTCGTGAATTGATATTCGATGATTATGAGTTTCTGGATTGTTGAGTTAATTGGATTATTGGAATATTTGAATTGGTTAATTGTTTTGGTTATGTTTCCGCGCTTGTTCACCCTGATTAGTAGTTAATAATTATTTGCAAAAAAAAAAAAAAAGTTTGGGTGTTACAGTTTGGTATCAGAGCCTAGACGGTTTTAGGACAATGGAATTTGGATGTCTGAGACTATGTGTTTAAATTGATTTCTGTGTTTAGTCGATTTAATAGAGTCTTAGTAACATCCTCTTCGGCCTTTTAAAATGATTCCGCGGTAAGTGTATGATTGATTGATTGTGAATTCTAGTATCTTAGAATGTGCTTTTGGTAAGTGCAGTGTGTGATGGCTAGAGTTCCGAGAGGCCGTGGTGGCAGAGTTTGTGGCCGTGGGGGCCGGAGTCGTGGCCGTGGTCGTGGTCGGGGACGGGTATCTAAGTCGTTCGAGTGAGAGACTCAGAGTGAGTCGTCAGAGCAGGTGGCTGATTCACCGGTGTATCATGAGGTTTCAGAGGGCACTGTCAGCGTGTCGGATAGTATTGCTGGTGCCAGAGGTGGCGCCGAAGCTACTGGAGCTGCAAGAGGCCCAGGTGCGGTACCAGTGCCTGCTCCAGTAGAGATCCTGAGGGACCAGTATCTTGCGATGTCCAATGAGTTAATGTACATGGGACCGTTGTCCTTCTCGGGTGGAGGGGGACCAGAGGAAGCTAATGAGTGAAGATTGAAGGTTGAGCGAAGGCTCCGCATTCTCAGATGTCCCGACGAGTACCGTGTTGATCAGGCGGTTGAGTTCTTCGAAGGCAATGCTCGCCTCTGGTGGACCGACGTCCAGGCCAGGAGAAGGCGGACATTGTAGACTTGGAGTGCTTTCTTGGGTGAATTTAATGCAAGGTATTTTCCTCAAGAAGCTGTGGATCAGTTGGAGTTGCAGTTCCAGAGTTTGGTTCAGGGCAACCGATCAGTACGTGGGTATGATGCTGAGTTCAGCAGGCTAGTAGTCTATGCGAGTGGCGGCATGGATGAGGAGCGGGCCCAGATGGGCAAATTCATGGGAGGACTTCGAATTGGGCTGAAGAAGCCTGGCATGGCTTCCAGGTATGCCTCGAGGGCGGAGCTGGTGGAGGCACTAGTAGCAATCGAGGGCCTAGAGGAGCAGTTCGAGGATTGAGCTGGCTTCCTTTTCTTTTGTGTCGTTTTGTTTCGCTTTCAGAGTTTGAGCTTTGTGTTGTTGTTTCTAGATTTTTTTTGTATTTTCGTTGGTGTTGAAACGATATACATTCTTGAAAATTTATAAGATGGTGTTCCTTATTTAATTTTCATATGAGTTATGAGGCGTGTGGTTCCTTTATGTGTTTTATATGTGTAGACCAGGGGTGGTCAGTTCTATGAGGATATTCCGAGCTGGGAATATCGAGATTATACCACAGGAGGCGGCTCTAATCAGAGGAGATGTGTGATCTCCTGAGTACTTATTTGGGAAGTGGATTCCTAGAATAAGTAGCGAGGGACGTGGGTTCTCTTACGGGGATGTGTGTTCCCCAGATACCGTTGGCTCGAGGGATGCGTCCCGAGAGTGCGAGCGGTATATTCCTTGTGTGGATTAGACGGAGCCTCTGAGATCAGGGGAGGATCTCGTGTGGTGTTGGCCAGGTTAGGCCAGGATTTTTTTGGTCCATGTTGGACGGTTGAGGAACGAGTGGGAATCCCGTGTAGTGTGCTAGAGCAGTAGATGTTCAGGTGGCGGGGCATTCGATGCCAGCGGACTTGGTGATTAGTCCAGTAGCGCTGTATGATGTGATTCTGGGTATGGACTGGTTGTCTTTCTACCGGGTTCACTTGGATTGCTACCGAGGCAGAGTGATTTTCGAGCGTGCTGGAGAGAGATTGGTGTTTCAGGGTTTGAGACCGACTTCCAGTAGCCTTGTGATCTCGGCTATTCAGGCTGAGCAGATGATTGAGCGAGGTTGCGAGGCGTATTTGGCGACGATCGTGATGTCAGAGGACAGTAGTGAGGTTGCTTTTGAGGATATTCGAGTTGTTCGGGACTTCGGGGATGTTTTTCGATCGTTGAAGGGATTACCACCATCTCGGTCCGATCCTTTCACGATTGAGCTAGAGCCCGGGACAGCTCTGATATCTAAGGCTCCTTACAGAATGGCTCCTGCAGAGTTAGCGGAGCTGAAGAAGCAGTTAGAGGACCTTCTGGAGAAGAGTTTTATTCGTCCGAGTGTTTCGCCGTGGGGAGCGCCGGTTTTGTTTGTGAGGAAGAAGGATGGTAGTTTCCGGTTGTGCATCGATTACCGGGGACTTAACCGAGTCACTGTGAAGAACAGGTACCCTCTCCCGAGGATTGATGAGTTGTCGGATCAGTTGAGGGGTACGACCTGGTTCTCCAAGATAGACTTGGCTTCAGGATATCATCAGATTCCGATTGATGAGGCAGATGTTCGCAAGACTGCATTCAGGACGAGATATGGGCATTTCGAGTTCGTGGTTATGCCTTTTGGTTTGACGAATGCACCTGCGGCATTTATGAGGTTGATGAACAACGTGTTCAAGGAGTATTTGGACGTGTTCGTGATTATTTTCATCGATGATATTCTGGTTTACTTGAGGAGTCCCGAGGAGCACGAGGCTCATTTGCGTTTGATTCTGGAGAAGCTTCGGGAGCAGAAGCTTTACGCGAAGTTGAGCAAGTGCAGTTTCTGGCAGAGGCAGATGGGATTTCTGGGCCATATTGTGTCTGCAGAGGGAGTTTCTGTGGATCTGGCCAAGATTGAGGCGACTCGAGATTGGCCGAGACCGTGTAGTGCTACCGAGATCAGGAGTTTTCTGGGTTTAGCAGGATACTACAGGAGGTTCGTCAAGGGCTTTGCGAGTATGGCGCAGCCGATGACGAAGTTGACTGGTAAGGAGGTTCCTTTTGTTTCGTCACCGGAGTGCGAGGAGAGCTTTTCGAAGCTCAAGGAGATGCTGACTAGTACGCCAGTGTTGGCATTACCCGAGCCGGGGAAGAATTATACTGTGTATACGAATGCTTCAGGAGTTGGTCTGGGTTGCGTTTTGATGCAGGAGGGTCGAGTGATCGATTATGCTTCGAGGCAGTTGCAGGGTAGTGAGCGTAATCGGCCTACGCATGATCTAGAGTTGGGAGCTGTAGTGATCGCTCTGAAGATCTGGAGGTCTTATCTGTATGGAGGCAGAGTGCAGATTTATACGGATCACAAGAATCTGCAGCATATTTTCACTCAGCCATTGCTGAATATGAGACAGAGACGCTGGGTTGAGTTGCTGGCAGATTATGATCTAGAGATTATTTATCATCCGGGCAAGGCTAATCAAGTAGCAGATGCCTTGAGTCGACGGAGGTTCGATGCGGCCTGTGAGCGGGATATTGAGGATTTGGTAGGCGAGATTAGCACGTTGCGTCTCTGTGCTATTTCGCAGGAGCCTTTGGGCTTAGAGGCAGTTGATCGGGCAGATCTTCTCAGTAGGATCAGAGTGGCTCAGCAGAGTGATCAGAGTTTGATCGGGTTATCGCGAGCGGCAGGTTCTGAGTTTATAGTCTCTCCGAATGAGACTATTTTGATTCGTGGTCGAGTTTGTGTACCTCTCGATGAGGCATTGAGGCAGGAGATTTTGACTGAGGCTCATTTGAGCAAGTTCTCGATTCATCCGGGTGCGACTAAGATGTACCGTGACCTCAAACGGTATTATCACTGGGTCGGGAAGAAGAGAGATATGGCGACTTTTGTTGCTAAGTGCAATACATGTTCATTGGTTAAGGCCGAGCATGGAGCTCTGTATTGTCTTTTGCAGAGTTTGCCTATTCCTGAGTGGAAATGGGATATGATTACGATGGACTTCGTGGTTGGTTTGCCTACTTCGAGGACCTATGATGCTATCTGGGTGATTGTGGATCGGTTGACTAAGTCCGCGCACTTCTTGGCCATTAAGAAGACTGATGGAGCGGCTAAGTTGGCTAAGAGGTTCGTGAAGGAGATAGTGAGGCTGCATGGAGTGCCAGCCAGTATTGTGTCTGATCGGGATTCTCAGTTGGCATCCGAGTTTTTGAGAGCATTTCAGGCAGAGGTGGGCACTAAGGTGCATATGTGTACAGCGTATCATCCGCAGACTAATGGGCAGTCAGAGAAGACCATTCAGACGATGGAGGATTTGCTGAGGATATGTGTTTTGGATTGGGGTGGCCAGTGGGCCGAGCATCTAAGCTTAGTCGAGTTCGCTATAATAACAGCTTTCAGGCGAGTATTGGTATGGCTCCTTTTGAGGCTTTGTATGGGAGGCCATGTAGGACGCCTTTGTGCTGGACTCAGGTGTCGGAGCGTAGTATTTTTGGAGCTAGTTATGTTCAGGAGACGACGGAGAGGATCCGTATCGTGAGGTTGAACATGAAGGAAGCTCAGGATCGTCAGAGGAGCTACGCTGATAAGCGGAGACGAGAGCTTGAGTTCGCGGTTGGAGATCGTGTGTATCTCAAGATGGCGATGTTGCGGGGTCCTAACAGATCCATTAGAGAGAACAAGCTGAGTCCGCGGTTTATGGGTGCGTTTCCTGTGGTGGAGCGTGTTGGACCGGTGGCGTATCGGCTTGAGTTACCTCCGATCATGAAGGCATTTCATAACGTGTTCTATGTTTCGATGTTGAGGAAGTGCCTGCATGATTCCAAGGATTTAGTGCCTGAGATCCCTGCGGATCTTCAGCCAGATTTGACGGTTCCGGCGGTTCCTGTGAGGATTCTAGAGAGAGGAGTCAAGGAACTGCGTCGGAAGAAGATTCCCTTGTTGAGGATTTTGTGGGATTGTGGCGGTTGCCAGGAGGAGACTTGGGAGCCAGAGGCGAAGATGAAGTTAAAGTTCAGGAAGTGGTTCGACAAGCAGGTCGAGAAGTGAGCTTTATTTCTCTTTGCGGTTCTAGTTTCGATTGTTTAGCATGTTGATGCTTTTGTATCGTTGTATTTCGTTTATGTTGTAACGATTATACATTTTTGAGATTAATAAGATGGAGTTGTTCCTTATTTGTCTCTGTGTGTTATAAGATGCGTTTTTCTTATATGTGTACGTGGTGATATTCAGGGTTTAGGGAGTATCGAGTTGACCACGCGAGGTAGTGTTAGTCGATAGATGTTTATAGACGTTTCAGAATTTATTACTCTAGGAGCTGCGGCTCCGAATGACTCATTCATTTTTATCTGGAGATGATTAGTTCTTCAGTGAGGATGATTAGTTCCTCAGAGGAGATGATTAGTTCTCCTGTATACTCTTTGGGATGATTAGTTTCCATTGCGAGTATCGATGGATGATTAGTTCTCTCGAGGGGATGATTAATTCCCCAGTGTACCCGGAGCTCAAGGGATGCGTCCTGCGAGTGGAAGGGCATGAGACACCGATAGCTCAAGGGATGCGCCTGCGAGTGTGTGTCGTGTGGAATGAGTCAAGAGTAATAGATGTCTGGGAACGGGCGTATAAACATGAGACTGAACTAGAGCCTCGGAGATCGAGTGTTGGGATCTCGGATTGTTTTGACCGGTTTGGGTCGGGTTTTGAGTTGCGGCCAGTAGTTGGCGGTTTTGTTCGGATTCGAGGATGAATTCAATGTTGGTGGGGGAGAATTATAACGCCCGTGTTCCAAAAATGTGAATTTGGAATGGTGTCGATCGACACAAGGGCTGTGTGTCGATCGACAAGGGGTTGTTATCGCGTGGGTTTTTTGGGCAGTGAGTGCTCTGTCGATCGACAGAGGTGGTGCCTGTCGATCGACACGAGCTAAATTAGGGCTTTTAATTCTGATTGTTTTTGGTTAAGGGCTGGTTAGGGTTTCTCTATATAAGTGAAGGATCGTGTGTGAGTCTCCTTTTTTAGCCATTTTTAGAGAGAAACCAGAGAGAAAAGAGATTGAGAGAGAGTTTGATTGGAATTAGAGTGTTCATCAAGGATTCTTGTGGATTCCTTGTTTTCTCCATCCAGATAGCTTGTGTGGTCGTTTGGGAGGCTCTAGAACGTGTGAAGAGCGTGGTGGTGACTGATTTTTCGTGGCTGGGAATCGAGATCAGGGGCTGTTCTTCGTGTTCTTGAGTGTTCTTCATTGTTCTTCCCTTTTTTCTTCCAAACCTAAGGTGAGTGCGTGTCCTTGGATTGAGGAATGGATGATTTGCGATTGCTTGGTGCTTGTTATTGGTGGTTTTGGTTGATGATCATGTGCAAGTGATTGTTTGAGATGATGGAGATTCGGCCATGAGAGGATAGGCTGATCTCAATCGAACAGCAGGGTCACCGTCGATCAACAGAATTGCTTTCTGTCGATCGACAAGGGTTGCAGTTGCGTCGATCGACAGGCATCTGTCGATCGACAGGATTGCTTCCTGTCGATCGACACTGGACCTGTTGTTCCTGTTTGTGTTGTTTGTGTGTTCTATGCATCATTGTTTGATAACCCTGGTATTTCATGTGTTTCTTTATCTAAGTAATTGGCCTGTAGATGGGATGACCGTCTCACTAAGTATTTGTGATAATACTTACGCAACTCTTTTTCCCATGTGTTGCTGGTAAAGGAAAAGTGTGATCGCGGAATCGAGGCGTAGGAAGAGGATGTTAAGAATTGTTGGAGTTTAGTGAACCGTTTGTTAGGTTGCTAGTATTTTATTTCATTCGTGAATTGATATTCGATGATTATGAGTTTCTGGATTGTTGAGTTAATTGGATTATTGGAATATTTGAATTGGTTAATTGTTTTGGTTATGTTTCCGCGCTTGTTCATCCTGATTAGTAGTTAATAATTATTTGCAAAAAAAAAAAAAAAGTTTGGGTGTTACATGATGGAACATCTGGTTGTCCACTTACCTCGTGAGCTAGATTTGGGTGGACCAGTCCACTTTCGATGGATGTACCCGTTCGAAAGGTTCTTAAAACATTTGAAGATGAAGGCAAAAAATCTCGCAAAAGTTGAGGGATCAATCATTGCTGGAAGTTTGACAGAGGAGACATCAAACTTCTCCACATACTACTTTAACCAACCGTGAAGACAAAGAGAACACGTCGTCTGCGATACGACGATGGTGGGGGTAGGGCGCACATATCCGTTAGAGGGTGTACCTGATGTTTTCTCAGCTGTAGGTCGGATGGGTGGAAAAATAACGGAAACGACTTGGTGCAATTTTAGGCATATGCAAGCTGCGCATACGTATCTATTGCTAAACTGCCACTACTTTCAGCCATATGAGAGGTATGTATACAATCTACCATACTCGGTTTATATTTATAATTGACAATGTATTATTTAATGTATATATATGTTGAAGTAATGGTTTTTACAGAATGTTAGCAGGACAAATACGAGAAGCATTTCCTGAACTAAACGATCAAGAAGTTCAATCTGCCATAGAACGTGATTTTGCTGGATGGATGTAGCATAAGGTAAACTATAGCCCTTGAGTTATATTAGTTTTACACACCTGGGTGCATGGAGTTATTAGGACTAATTATTTCATTTTGGGAATAGGTGACGAAAAAATCTCGGCGGCCATGGCCTTTATGGGTACACGAGTTTGTTTTGGGGCCTATTGCAAGCATAAAAACGAGTAAGATGTATTGTATTCGCGGCTTTATTTTTCACACATTTGCACACGGGCAAAATAAAGCGACTGCAAATTATGGTGTTCATATCCCGGGTGATACCAACTTTTATGGTATTTTGAAAGAAATAATTGAGATCGAGTATGCTGGAGTGTTGAACTTGAAAACTGTCTTATTTCGTTGTGATTGGTTTGATCCATCCAACCTCGGGGTTAGAACCAGCAAATTCGGAGTTGTGGACATCAAAGGAAACATGAGCTACAATGACAAGTTTGAGCCATTCGTGTTAGTATCACAAGCTCAACAAGTAGTCTTCATTCCATACCCTAGTACTCGTGCACGACGGGATCAAGATTGGTTATCCGTTATAAAAGTTAACCCAAGGGGTCGAATTATTGGGGGGTTAGCAGCAGATGGTGATGATGATCATCCTCCAGTGCAACCAGCTAGGACCGAAGAAGTTACGATCCCTACGGATTATGGCAATAATTTGACAAGAATAGATCCGCTCCACAGTGGTCTTGAAGTGATATGCGAGGATTCAGATGGAAACGGCGAGGAATTTGATGAAGACGACGAGGAGGATGAAGAGGACGAGGATGAAGATGATGAAGAAGCTGATAGAGCACATCATTCTATTAGTGACTCTGATGAAGAATAAAATGTATTTTCAAGTGTATTTGATTTTTTTAATAAACTATAAGAATAAAATGCATGGTACCTAAACTATTCGTATGGATACTCTAATGAATAAATGTTTTTTTTAAAAATTTAAAATGGCTCACTTTGCGACGGTTTTGCAACTGCTACGTCGCAAATTCGTCGCATATATGTTACATATTGCGACGGTTTTGCGACTATAACGTCGCAAAGTACACAAACCCTATACCCTAAACGACACATTATATACCTGTTAAATGTTTAAACATCCAATGCATGGTACCTAAACTATTCGTATGGGTACTCTAATGAATAAGTGTTTTTTTTGAAATTTAAATTGTCTCATTTTGCGACGGTTTTGCGACTAGTACGTCGCAAATGTTTACATATTGCGATGATTTGGCGACGTAATAGTCGCAAAACCGTCGCAAAATGCCCAAACCCTATACCCTAAACGACACATTATATACCTGTTAAATGTTTAAACATCCAATGCATGGTACCTACACTATTCGTATGGGTACTCTAAAGAGTAAGTGTAAATGCAAATTTAATCGATTTCAACACTTATCAAACAGTTTCGACATACTTAACTATATATATAACATACACTTATATGATGAATATTATCAATATACAAGAAGCGACGATATTTCAAAATATTCGAGTTATGTGTTTAAATTAGGTCCCTATATGCCCTAAGGATCCTTAAAGTTGTATGTTTACCCTTTAAGAGTCTTTAAAAGTGTTAAAACATGTAAAACCCTAAGTATACCCTAAACCAGTTTTGTGTGGTATTTGCGTCGGTTTCGTCGCAATATCGTAGCAAATGATTATTTGCTACGATATTGCAACGAAACCGACGCAAATACCACGCAAAACTGGTTTGGGGTATACGAGGTTATTAACGCGGTCAACGACATTAAATACGAGGTTATTCTTATAGGTAGCGAGGCATTTGCGACGATTTTCAAAATTATTTGCGGCCAAATTGCGACGAAAAGTGGCGGTAAACGAAATCTGTTGGCGGTAATTAATTTTTTCACAAAAAATTTTTGAGGTTGCGAGGCATTTGCGACGATTCTGGTAATCTTTTTGCGACGGAATTGCGACGTTTACGCGACGAATCAAAAGCCTATATAGGCTCGCAGCCACTTCCTCGCCAAATCGCAACTCTCTTCTCTCTCTCTCTACACACGAAATTACTCTTTCTCTCTCTCTCTCACTTGCGAAAAACCGAAAAGTTTAAGGTAAATTTTTAAAACTTTTCTTTTGTTTTATTTAATTTAATTGTTAAGTATTTATTGTTAGATTTGTTATGATTTACAATGATTTCCTATAATTGTTAGAATTGTTATGATTAATAGAATGATTTCCTATATATTGTTAGAGCTATTATGATTATTACAATTATTATGGTTCATTAGATATGAAATTGTTTTTTTTGTTTGGTAAATATTAAAATTTTTCTAATATTTTGTAGATGTCGGGACGCCAAAACGAGTATAGTGATTTTCTAGGCGGTACTGGCCGCGATAGACCTTTTTCACGACCGGGTCACTTCTCTCAACCCGCGGGCCCTTCTTTTTCCGGTCCTTCTCCTGGCGGGACATCTACTATTCCCGAGACGCAACCGACCCCAGCTTCCGAGGGTGGTGGTAGAGTTCTTCGTTCCATGGAGGACATGACTTTGTCGGAGCTTCTCGTTGCTCCTGCCCGAGAAGCTCTTCCGCATTTAGAGCCTAACTCGACCGGCAACGCTATTTGGTAATTATTTTTTTTAATATGAATTTAATTTAATTTTATTTATACAATTAATTTAATTTAATTTAATTTTGTTTATAAGTTTGATATGTTTTGAAATTATTTTTCAGGTTTACAAAAAACAAAGTCGGTAAGGATGTTAGGAAAATCATCGAGCGGGACTTCAAGGTACTACACACGAGTTGGAAGTTTGTTCCAGCAGAGATCCGAGATCGTTGGTACAAACAATTCGCGGTAATATATTTTTTTTAAATCTTTCATTTTAAATTTAAATTAAATTATTGTAAAACATTATATTTTTGTGGTTGTTTTTATAGCAACGGTACTATTGGCACCCATCGATCAATGGCCTTGTTCGGGATGAATTCGACACGATGGCAAAGAACCGTCTTGGCGACCAGATAGGACGGTGGAAGAAGAAGTGGCAAAAGAATCCGGATCGGAGTAAGTGTATGCCATCTTTCTTTAACCCAGCTATTTGGGATGTTCTAGTCGTCTTTTGGAAGTTGGAGACTTCTCGCCCAGTGTTCGAGGGCTCGATTGACGCCGGTTTTTGGTGACCAGCCGACGAAACATTGTTCGGGACAGATTTCTTATGCGGAGCAAGCTCGCAAGATTGTAAGTTTTTATTATTATTTTAATAATTATTTCAACGTTTATAAAAATAACAATTTATATAACATGTTTTTCTTTTCAGGCTATAGATACAGGAGCTCCCGCAACAATACCAGCTGTTTGGGAGGTGACCCACCGCAGGAAAGACGGGATTTGGGTTGATGGACGGGTCCACAAGCTCCACGATGACGTGATCGAACGAGTCGGTCAACTCTCATCCCAACTTACTTCCGATGGTCAACCAACTCAAATGACACCGTTGGAGATCAACCGAGTCGCAGCAGAGGTAAAAACTTTATTTCTATTTTAATTTTATTAACAAATTTTAATATTTATTAATTTAAAATTCTAAAACTTTTATTTTTATTTATTAGATCACTCCTCGTTCCCGAAAGGGAAAGATGACATTTACAGGATCCATCCCGATGGATGAGCAGGGAGTTCCGTACTGTCCCGTCTCGAGATATGCTACGGATCCTGAAATGGCGAAGGAGCTCCAGCTAACGAAGAAAAAGCTTGGCAAAACGGTGCATAGGTTAGAGACAACCGAGAGCGCCTATGATACCATGTTCGAGGAGTTAGCGAAGACGAACCACGTCATCGCTGATATGTTGGCTGCGAAGAAAGAAGCAGCAGCGCGCGCAAGAGCCGAAGACGAAGACGAAGCCGAAGCCGAAGAAGGAGGTCCATCGACCGAGCATCCGATCGAAGACGACATCAACTTCGACGCTTAGATTTGTTTTCGGTTTTAGTTTTTAATGTATTATAACTTTTTATTATTATTATTTTCGTATTTTAGATTTTTAAATTTAAATATTTTTTCTAAAAAAAATATTTAATTTTTTTTTAATTAAAATATATAAGAAAACGTCGCAATTTCGTCGCAAATATACGTCGCAGTACCGTCGCAAATTGTTGTGTCGCTAAAACGTCGCAAATAGTGTCTTCGCTAAGTCATCGCAATGACCAAATATCTGCGACGAACCTTCTCGACGCAAAAGCGTAGCAAATAATGTCGCCGCAAGGTCGTCGCAAACTTTTAGCCGCAATTTCGTCGCAAAACTCGTCGATGCAATTGCGTCGCTAAACTAGCGACAGAATTGTTTCACGCAACTGCGTCGCTAAACTAGCGACAGAATTGCGACGATTTTTGATTTGCGTCGAAATTGCGCCGATTTTTGATTTGCGACTAGCCGCTCGCGACAAACTGCCAAATCGTCGCAATTTCGTCGCAAATCGTAATTTGCAACGCAATTGCGACGAAAATCACCCTCGCAACAGGGGGTGTTTTCTTGTAGTGATGTCTTGATCTGCCCACGAATATATTTACCTGATGTTGTGTATCTACAGAATTTGACCAACAAAAGAAAAACAATCATTAATTCATATGCTTTTTGAAAATATCCGAAAACGGAAAACATATGTCTCCTTTAATCAAATGATTAGCGTTAGCATAAACAAAAGAAAACTATCTATCAAAGGAAGCTTTTCAATTGAGAATAGATGCTTTTGAAACGATGAATCTAACACCAATATAGGAAAGCAAGAATGGCTAAACTGAGATTAAGGGAACAACAACCATACCTTCATTAGGTCAGGTCCAAGTTGCCCAAATTGAAAAGCAAAAGCTTTAGAAAGCTGCCACAAAAAACAAAGTAGAGAGATTAACCTTGTCAAGAAGTCAAATACCTAATAGTGTATATACGCATACAATAGCAAACAACCAATAACTCAGTTTGCACATAGTAACAAAGACTTCACATTTTTTTAGCTTAAGATTTGAGATTAAAAAAAGAAACATATGTTACCTTAGGTACGGCAAGCATATGTGATGTATTTCCTAAATGAGATATCTCCAAAAACAAAGTATCTATAGGAAACATGACCATAAGTTTAGTTTATTGAATGAACAAAATGAGAATTAACACAACTTAAAAATAACATATTAGATTCATAAATCTTCTTAAATCTGAGGCAAATGCAAAACATACCTCTCTGGAGATTCGAAAGCTTATGCAGATAATGTTTCATGCACTTTGATAAGCTCTTAACAAATGGCTGCTACATAAAACGGTGGAAAGATAACGTTAGAACAGGAATCAATACCACCTTGAGTAACAGTTTTGATGGATCCCCCCTATAATCATGTTTTCTCCATGTTTGGAACTAAAGTGAACGGTTTCTCCTTTTAGAGGATCCCAAACCATGTTATAATTTGAAAACCCAATCCATCTTCTCTGCACTATAAATAAAAAGGAGAATAGAGCTCAGAGGAAAAAAAAGACTATGAACCGGGTAAAACTATAGATATGGTTTCTGCTTTGGTGTATTACTTTAAGAAATTAGTTTAGTATATTACTCACTTTTGAGGAAAGATAATGCAATCGAGAAAATCCATTTTGTACCTCATATATTGCTTCAAGAACTTTGATGTCTCTAGGGTGAAGACATGGGTTTTTAGTCACGACCACTTTTCCAATCACCACAGATGTTTCCTCATCAGCCTTGCGGAGGTGACTCTGCTCACAGTAACCCATCTATTCTCTTAAAATTAGGATCAACAGTTCAAACGCATGAGAAGATGAAAGTGATTGGTAGAGTTTAATAAAAAGATGAAATACAATGGATTAATCAGTCAAATGCAAATGAATCATTTCATTGTACCTTCAGTATTGGAATACATACCCTCCGATCCGATTGACCACATTTCCACAGTTTCTTTTGTACGTTCCTAATCTCAGAGTGAGAGACAGCTGAAGCATTTTATTGAAACTGAAAGCAAAAATTGGATCAATTGAACAAATATATGGAAATAAAAAATTGAAGAGGATTGAAAGCCCGAAGAGAGAAAAGTTCGAGGGTATTACCTTTTAGACAAACCACGATAATTTTTTTAGATTGAAAAATATCCATTCACGTTTGTTGATTTGACGTCTTTTGTAAGCTTTGAATTGCGTTTTCATAGCTACTGAAGCAAACTAAGGAAATATATGTATACAATATAAAGCAATATGACCGACAAATTTCATCACCAGCCTTACTTAGATTAACAGCTGGTGGATCCATCGACGTTTTTGGTTTCGGAAGTTCCTCTGCTTACAATTTCGGCACAAAAGCGATCCTAATACGATATGACTAAATTTGAATAATACTACAAATTAGAACTTTTTAGGCCATGGAGTATTAGATTTAGTAGAGTGTATGAGAGAACGAATTGTAAAATGGGTAGTTTTATAAGGTGGTGCGAGAGAGGTCATGAATAGGAGGGTAGTGGGCATTAGAAGCTCTTGAATTGGAAGGATTAAATGGACAATTAAGATGATGAAGTGGTAACGGTTGCTGATTTTCAGAGTTTGGGAGAAGGAATCGTGTATAATTAAGAACGGGAAAAGAAGGTTTCTGGAGAATGGGGGAGAATCGGAGAAACCGAAGCAAACTTGTCGTTTGGGTTAATAATTTCTTGGGCTTTGTTTCGCATGCTTTCTTCAAGTTCTTGACTATATGGGCCTGTATAATTTCAGGTCGTTTAAAGCAATTCATAATAAGATCGATGACATGTCTCTATGAAAGAATCTAATTGGTTGATTAAATCTCTGAATTAATCTGCTAACGTGGATAGCCTTAGGGCTCAAAATCTCTCTCTTTTATATAAAGGAGATTGGCCAAAGAAGGCTGAAGGTGAAACAAAAGGGAAAGGTGAAAAAAATGAGAGGAAAAACTATTGTTTTCTTAAAAAAAATATTGAAAGTGTTTACAAAAAGTAAAATATAAGTTTAAATAAATACCAACATTGTGTTTTTTAAGATACAACTATAAGTGGAGGAGCAATCTCTATACTATTAAGCAATCGCCAAAAAAAGAAAAAAAATGATTAAATGTGTAATTAATATTTTACATACTATATTTAATAAATTTGGTTATACAATATTTCACACTATAAATATATTTAATTAGTTAAAAGTTATATCTTAAATATTATAAAATATCATTAGAAATAAAAAACAAGAGACATTTCAACATATGTCACTTTTCAAAAATGCAAATTTTCTGAAACGCGAGTGTTTTAATATCTTTTACGTTTGTGGTAACTAGAGTTTAGGTTTTAGAGTTTAAGGTAGATCAAAATTTCTTTCTTTTAAGATTGAAGATTTGAAGCTTTTATAAATGGCATATTTGTGAAAAATAATTCAAAATGGCATTTTGAAAGTAGCGATAAACAAACAAGTTAATCTATAACTCGTTCATCAAGAAAAATATACGTAGATAAATGTTACATTTAATAAATAAAATTAATTCAATTCAATTCAATTATACGTAAGACAATTATTGCAATTATACAAATTATAGAAAATAAGAAAACAATAGAAAATAATTGGTAAAATTATAAATATTTGCTTCAAAAATAATATAATCTTCAAAAATTAATTATTATTTTTTGTGCCTTTTTTGTCAATTAAACATTTAAATATATGAAATTCGAGGTAAGTTATCTTATCATTTTCTTTTCTACTCAAATAGTAACTTTAAATCTCTTTTATATAAAAGGGAGAGATTTTGAGCTTTGTAAAGCTATCTAAGTCAGCATAAATATTCAGATTTATTCTGCAATTTAAGCAGCCAATAGGAGCACATTCTCCAGCCATGTCATCAACCCATTACCTAAAAATCCAGCTGTAAATAAATGACGAATATATAATAAACCCAATTAAGAAATAAAAAAGTTACGCAGCTAAATCGTTTCTTCTCCCTTCTTACCCTAGCCTATAATAAATGAGAAATTTGCTAAAATAATACAAATTGAAATGCACAATGTCCCATTAGGATTTTTCCACTTTATAAATGTTCCATTAGGACTATGAAATTTCAAATTCCAAATCTGTCCTTAATTATTTATTTTTTAAATACATATAATAGTTTAAAATTCAAAATAGGAAAGTAAATAAAAATCATTAAATTCATAAAATCTTCACTGAGATTCTGAAAATCTCCTCTTATATTTACGAAAATTTTATGAAAATTCTGGTATTTTATTAATATATATTATAATAATAAATAACTAACTAATAAAAAAACCGTAAGATTTTTGTATAAGATTTTTGTAAAATACACATTTAAGGTAACTAACATATTTACTCCTAGATTTATGGAATATGCAACTTATAAGATTTTGATAAAATACACATTTAAGGTAAGTAACATATTTACTCCTAAATTTATGGAATATGCAACTTATTTCACGTTAATTACAATATTTTATGTTTCTATTATGATACAGAACAATAAATTCTCTTCAGATCTACTGGCTGTGCATCATATGGACCATACCCCGGGTCACGAGTTCGAGTGTTTCCGGGGACATTTTTTCGAAATTATTTAAATGTCCATTTTAAGTTTATTTTAAAATAAGTATTAGAGAATGAACAGTTAAATCTCTTCAGCTTTGAAAATAGTAGTTTTAGGATTTTTAAAGGGAAAATTATAAAATCTACCACTTTTTAAAAAATCTCTTATAAAATCTAACACAATTTTAAACCACTTATAAAATCTACCATATCCTATAATTAAAATTACTAACTTACCCATATATCTTCTTCTTCTTTTTCATTTTCTTTCTCTATCTTTATCTCTTTCTCAAAACGAAAACAATGGAGATTACACCGGAGATGGTGACTGACGGCGACGGCGGAAACAATAATTGACGGCGGCGATGAACGCGACGACCGTGGACAACGACAGAAACGTGGACAACAACGATGGTCATAAATAGAACGGAGATGACGATGGTCGTGGACCAGACGACGAGAGTGGACACGACGGTAACGGCGACCACGACGGTAACGACGACGATGGCCGTGGACAAAACGGCGACGATGAACATGATGGCGACAATGACGATGACCGTGGACAGCGACAAAGACATGGACAACAATGATGGTAGTAGATAGAACGGAGATCGGCGAAAATGGTCATGACGGAGACGATGAACACGGCGGCGACGGTGGCCGTGGACACAGCGGCAACAGTGATCAAAGACAGAAATGGCAACGGTGGTTGTGCACAAAATCGGTGGACAAACATGGGTTCATAGACAAAATGCAATTTCATAAGTGATGATCAAGGGTAATTGTGTCAATTCACATTCACTAGAAGACAAAATGTGGTAGATTTAATAAGAAATTTTAGAACATGGTAGATTTTGTAAGATTTTTGAAAAAAAGTGGTAGATTTTATAATATTCCCTTTCTAAATAGTGAAAAAGTTAAATAAAAAATCAGAAAATCTTATATTATTTTTCAAAAAACGTAATCAATGTTAAAAAATCTTCACGTAATGTTTTTTTTTAAAAAAATTTATATATTTTCAAATATTTATTTTAGGAAATAAAATATTCACTCCTAAATTTAAGGATATAGTTATTAATTCAGTAGAATGTACATTCTACTGTTTAGCAGATGATTTTGAATTAGTAGAATCATAGGCCAATTAGTAGAATCATGGGGCAGAAAGTATAATCTGCCGTTAGCAAAATTAAACAAAGTGGTGGGAGAATGTGTCTTGGCGATTGCAGAATGTTAAAATTAAGTAGAAACTTGTTTCTACGCTTGGTAGACGTATGTGATATACGTAGAATCTAAATTCGACTGCAAAAATCAGCGGTAGAATGCAATACTAGAATTAATTTTAACACATGATTTTCAACTTCAAAAAATAAAAGTTTTAATATAATGTACTATTTATAACATAGTTATAATTTTCAGATTTTTTCAGATTTAAAAAATTTATATTTTAATTTTTTTTTTTAAGAAAAGGATATTTTTGGAAAAAATTGACCGAAAAGGAGAAAGTCCTAATGGGACATTGTGCAAATCAAAGTAGCCTATTTTGGCAAATCTCCCACAATAAATTATCAGTTTCACGAATCATTCATTCCTCTCCCCCTATAAGTTAATCAAACTAATGGTGCGTATTCGATCCCCCTTCCCTTCTCATCTTCATGAAGCAAACATAGATCCAATCTGTTATCACGCCCAGTTCGAATCACTCGAACCACGGAAAAAAAAACACATGTCCCCAAATGTTGAAGGCAACATTATCCATAGATTGAATGGAGAAGAGAAGACTGACGAACGGAGGGAAAATCACCGATACCAAAATAGACCAAGAGAAAAACCAGAGAATCAAGTGTGGTGATGGAATTTTTGATTCTCATGCGCCATAGCATTACTACGGTAAGAGATGATGGGTCATTCAAATAGCCGAGACAAGATAATTTGAACAATTTCCGTATAACAACCCTCTACTTTTTCTTTTTTCATGGTTAGTTATTTTCCTCTTATCTGTATGCGTGTTGCATCAATGGTTCATGCCAATTTTACAAGAATCTTTTAGTATACATACGATTAGGACGATCTTAGCGGTATTTGCCAATTAACCAGATATCTCCTACCTTCTTTGATGTTATGTGTGAAGATTTTTGTTTATTTCTCTCTTATTCTTTATAGACTTCCATTCTTTGGTTTTGAAGCTGTTGGCACCTGCCTTTTGTTCAAGGTCATACTTTTAGTTTTTTCCCATTCAAGTGGCTTTAAATATTGATTAGACTGCATATAGTTCGTGATCTCTTTTTGCTATGACTGATCTAATTACCTTCTTTGCTTTAAGCCAAATAAACTTTGACGCCAAAACAAAGATGTTGAACTCTCACTACTAAATGACAATTTGGATGCAGCAAACAAGGATATTGTATGTTTATAATTCCTTTCTTTATATATAAAAAAGGATACTGATGATGATTCTCTTTATTTGTTGTTTTGCAGAGTGAAGATTAATTTTTTTATGTTATTGCTAAAGACTGTGTGTGTTAAATTTCCAGGATTTCTATTTTGTCCTTGGAGTCTCAAAACATGGAACCAGATCTGATTAAAAGTGGTATATGATTCCTTTTCACAGAATTCCGTTATCCTAAAAATACAACACTAATGTAAAACTCTCATTGATACTCTCTTTGAGCTTCATGTGTTCAGCTTTTCACCTGCGCTTCTCGATAGTTTGACTAGGAAATTGTTCTTCTCTGCACCTTTTTTCCACCGTATCAAAATCTTGCAATGACTTACCATCCAAACGTGAACAAACTTTGACAATGACTGACAAGAAGTAAGGGAATCGTAAGAATATAATTCATTAATGAAGGTTACCATCATATAGCTTCTAAATTCTTTTAATTTTGTTTCCTTTGTTTTATTAGTTACAATAAGACATATTCGTTGTTCTTATGGCCACAATGCTTCTATTGGTGGTATAAAGCAATGTTGGCGAGATATGCCCGATGGTGCTGAACTTCTGAAGCTACCAGCCTATGATATCAATTTAGATGATGAGATAAATAATCTGTGAGAGATGGTTATTAGGAAGGGTCCCGGCATTTTAGTCACCTACTCAAAGAAATCATATCCAAAGAGCTGCAACCAACACTCCAGTGCAGTTTTACATTTTCCTTTGCTATACATCAATCTCAAACTATAACCATCGATGATCCACACTACAGGGAATTGCAGCTGATGTTGCAGTGTTTGCACTCTTAGAAATATCGAGAAATCAACGGTTGAAGGAGCTTGGTTGGACATTACTTCTACAGGTAATAACACCCCCTCTCAAAAGCTATATAAAACTCAACATTGTGAACTTTTGGCGTCTATTCTTTTCAAAATTGAGTACCTTAAAAGACTACTACTCTTGGAAAGAGAACCATGATGAAGTAATCTTGGCAGGGCCAGTGGAGTGAATTGAAATCTCGAAGGAGATAGTTGTGAACTGCATGTGGAATCCCGTTAGCAATCGAAATTTCTCTCGGTCGATTTATAGGTTGATGCAAAATGTGCTCATAATTGGTATGCTGCTAAATAAGCTTACAGAGGGTCTTCTTCACAAGAAGGAAGAATATATTTTTGGCTACTGCTCCTTTAAATAGATTTGAATACAGTTTCTGATGAGGCATAAGACAGGTTTTGGATAGTAGCTTTGGCTTTCTAGAGTTTTTTGTGTGTGGTTGTAAATGATACAGAGCCTTTCTACAAGTGGGTTGTGTAAATCGGTTTCTCTAATCTAATCATCTAACTTGACAGCGGTAAATTCAATACAAGCATGAAACTGATTATTAGTAAATTTAGTGCAAGCATGGAACCAGTTATTAAGCTCCTCTCTAACTCCAACCAATACATGCAGATGTGTTAAATTAGTTTGAATATGAGAGAAAACAATCTGATTCGGTTTAATTATGCCTCCGAAAATAAGCTTATTCGTTTAAAATAACGAATAAATGATAATATGTTTTGTATTAGTGGGTTTCCATAAGAGAAATTCAATGGGGTTTCACTCTTTATAATCGCTTATGTCGACCAAGCAAGATTTTAATGCAGTGATTCAAACCTATTCTCTTCTTTGGGTCTGCATACAATCTTGAAAAAGGAATCAATTTAATTGTGTTTTCATAGGTGTAATAAGTGACTAATATTTGTAGGACAAACATTCTTAACTGACAATTCCTTCAATAAATCTCTTTTTCCAACTTTATTATGGTCTTTTTTGACAAGGAGGTTAAATCTTCCAAAGTTCAGATTGGTCTCAACGACGAGAACATCTTTCTGTTTAAGTATGAGATCAAGTTCAACTAAAAAATTCAAAGTCTGGAATCGTCTTTGATAAAGCAGATGGAGATAACACTTCTCTAAAAACTTAGATTGCCGGAGAGCTTCACACATGTTCGAGAATTTGGAATTATTAGGAACATTTGTGCATTATAGACTTCTTTTGAATAGAACTCAATCCAAATATTTAAAAATTTATATTACCATGAAAAATCGCTCTACACAAGGTTTGAAAAAAAAAAAGCACTAGAGACGGTAATGTAACTGTTGTGAGACAATACAAGATAGGATTGATTATGCTCTTATAAGAGCTTATTGAGATGAAATATAAACAAGAAAACATAGATAGCTCATTGAGCTTTATTGTGCAAAACTAAAGAGAAAGGAAACGGAAGAGATTAGATTGTCTTCAAGAACAATAAGAAGATTTAGATTAAACTCATAGAAGAGAAGGAGTGGCTGCGTATGTGCAGCCTTGGTTACTTCTTCACGTTTACAAGGATGTTGCATATAAAGAGAAATTACATAGAAAGGAGAGTGGGAGTTGGTGTACCCAAAGCACCACTAATGTTTGTTTATTGTTCTGCTTTTCTTGAGACTTGTTTTTCTTGCTTTCTAGAAGACCCATCACTTGTTGTTTGGCATGTGGTTTTGACCGTTGGCTTTCACACCCCCTCAAACTTGGTGTGGGTGGAACAACCACGCGAAGTTTGAAAAACCACAAATGAAGATGACTTTGATAGGAACATGAGTAGTCGAAATAAGATCATGCTTGAGATATAGGCGGATAGCTCTCTTCGCCATTAAGATCAACCGTTAGTGTGAGATCTATTCAAGTCTATCCACGGAGATGTATCGCATGGCTCACTCAGAGGTTCTTTGACTTGGAGAGCTTAGTCGATCTCTCTCATGTGACTTCTTGTCTCACTAAGAGTCCGGGTTTCCTTTTCCCGTTTAACTCGGGTTTCCTTTTCCCGTTTAACTCGGTAATATGCCTTATGACAAAGAAGAATTGTCTTACCACACCTACTAAGCCTACTCACTAAACGCTTCTTATCCATCTTTACCAAACCCAAACCAGCCTAAAACAAGCATCCATTGATAAAGCAATTCCAGAGACTAACCCGTGAACTTAAACTAGTCTTTTCGCAGCAGAACTAGTTAGAACAGAACATACCAGTTGGAGCAGACAAAGCAGCAAGCTCCTGTTCTGTATCTCAATCCTTTGACTCGCTTGTCTCTTCAGTTTTCTCCAACAAATCATGAACAGCGAGCTTCTTCTTCTGTGAGCTTATTAAGCTCTGAAATGTTCAGACTAAGAAATAAGAGAATCAAGCGTCTTAGATGGAGCCTTTTTAAGTTGAGACAGGGGCTGAAATTGCAGAAGTTTGTGTAGCGGAAGCAAGACAGAACACAGTTCCGAAAGTGTAGAACCAGAAGCAGCAACGCCTTAGAATCGTTAGTCCCGATCGACTGTGCTCTGATACCATGTGAGAATTGGTGACAGTGAGAAACACATAATATGTGTTCTGATTTTATTGAGAGTACAAAGCTTACATTTTATAGGCACAAGACTATGGACCACACGACCACAAGACATGCACGCCTACAGCCTCATGGGCACAAGACACAACACACAAAACACAAGACTCAACACAAAACACAAGACAGAAAGTGATGGGCTAGCCACCAATGGCAAGACCAAGGAAGCATGGGCTTCATTATTCTAACACTCCCCCTCAACCGTAGTCGCCGTGAACACAAAGGCTACGGTTGAACATGCGTTTTTCGGGTTCGTCGGGTTCTCGGGTTCGTCGAAACGTGAGCTTCTTCTTCTTCAACAGCGGCAGAAACCATGTGCACCAAGGACAAGTATAAGTTTGTGAATCCGGAATCACTCAACGGTTCACTTCAATAATACTCAAGTAAGCATCTCATTCTCGTATTAGCTTAACTTGGACAGAAATGTCAAGAGCAACAAAAGGCTCATCAAGAACACATGAACCGGAAAAAATAAACTTTAAATTTTCCCACGGTTCTTTTAAATTATCACCGAATGAACATGGTGATTTTAGAACAAAATGAGCGGAAGATAAAAGATAGTGATATCAACAACCCAAAGAACCGTTTGTGTTGGATTAAGCGCATAAGGAAGATGGACACATCCTTATAACGATTCAATCCAACAAATTTTAAGAAACCGAATTCTCCCAAGAGCTTAGGCTCTGATACCATGACAGAATTGGTGACAGTGAGAAACACATAATATGTGTTCTGATTTTATTGAGAGTACAAAGCTTACATTTTATAGGCACAAGACTATGGACCACACGACCACAAGACATGCACGCCTACAGCCTCATGGGCACAAGACACAACACACAAAACACAAGACTCAACACAAAACACAAGACAGAAAGTGATGGGCTAGCCACCAATGGCAAGACCAAGGAAGCATGGGCTTCATTATTCTAACAACTGTGATTAATATTGGGAAAACAAAATACTTAATAGTTTTTTTTTTTTTGAAAATTAAAATACTTAATAGTTGTGTACATAACTCATATTACTACTATTGTGCAGTGAGATGAAATGCAAGTACGATACCAGTGGCGAACCCACTTAGACCAATATGAGTTCAATTGACACCCTTAAAATTTTATATAAACTATATTTGGTTAATATATGTTGACTTTGTTTAACTAAAATGGTAAAAAATATATGTTTGACCCCATATGATAGAGATAGAATCTCCACATGAAAATTTCCAAGATCTCCATGTGCAGATCATCTGTCAAAGCATGCTAGGATTCATTCTCAAAATTATGTTGTATCATGGACAATGTAAAATTTCCAAATCAATGAAATTTAATTGACGAAAAAAAAAAAAAAGAATCTCCACATGATCGCACCCCATTTACGTTATTTCCTAACTTTGTCATCATAATCTTATAGGTATACTGATTTTCATTTTTTTTGGTTTTGCATATGCTTTTAGTTTTTCACCCAAAATAAATTAAACTAACTTTTGGTGTTATTATAACCCCGTAAAAAATATTCTAGATTCGCTAGATTCGCCACTGTACGATACCATACCATAAAGTATGCTAAACTTTATATTTTCAAACATATTCTTAGTTTAAGATTTTCTTTTTTCATTTACTCAATTCTCATTTCTGCTACACATAATTTTAATTATTTCCACAAGCATGTAATTTTAAATTAAAACCACTTCGCAAAAAAAATTTGGTTACTTAATTTTAGTTTTTTTTTTTGCGAATG
The DNA here is from genome assembly GCA_963576765.1 of Draba incana. NCBI lineage: Eukaryota > Viridiplantae > Streptophyta > Magnoliopsida > Brassicales > Brassicaceae > Draba > Draba incana. The sequence goes on along the minus strand of OY755214.1, from coordinate 13,153,174 downwards.
AGATTCAAAGGTTAGCACATGGGTAGATTACAATCAACGAAGTTGTGGTATGAGAAAGAATGGCAAAAAATGAGCGAAGAACGTGACGATAGAATTTAATAAATCTCAAATGTGTTAAAGGAAGAATGACATCGATCGTTCAAAGAGGTTTGTAATTTTCCGAGACTATGTGGTTGTGTACTCTTTTTTGTTAGCGAGTCTTTAATTGGGTGTTTTGGAGTGTGAAAGATAACTGAAGGATTTGTCACTAGGGACTAGATTTCAACTCATGTTTGGATACATAACGGAAATAAATTTGTCTTGAATATCAACTGGAAATGAAATGGGACTAAAAGTCTTTCATGTTAAAATTCCCGTATCTCCGGTTTTTGATTGAAATGTTTCTTGGACACGGTTTCATTTACGTTTGCTTAGTAATGGACCATGAAGACGAGAATGCACCAGCTGCAAGATCCGGCCTAAGCTCCTTATACAGAGAAGCGGCCAAGGCGTTGCGTCGTCTGGTGGTTTCACGTGTTGGTAGCTAAAATCGGCACATATATGTTTGTTCTGTATTTAAGTTTTACATAACCTTTATATGAATGTCAAAGTTTAAAATTTTGAAGAAAAACCACTCTAACATAAACCAAAGACCATGAACTTCATCAACGTATATCATAAATTAATCTCTAATAATTTGGTCGAGAATAGTTTAGTTAGACTCATCAATTATTCTGACTCCTTTCCCGAGACAGCCGCTCAACACAAAGATGAAGTTTTCCGGTAAGTTTTCGGCGTCGTTAGTTCGTCTCTCTGCTTGATTCCGGTGTGCTTTCTCAACCCTCTTCCTCCGACGAGTTTGTGTGATCCGGTCTCGATGTTTGTCTCCCCGCCCTCCTCCTCCTCCGCGGCGACAAACCAGACAACTCGAATTAACCGCACTACTTACCACCGGTCGAAGATCCCCCTGCTGCTCCTGAATCACCTCCGACCCCCGGATCCGCTGGACTCAACTTGTTCATCACCACCTTCGTTCTCCATCGATCCGTTGCTTTCCTTCACCAATCTGTTGCTTTCCTTCATCACATCTTTACCGCATCTCTCCCCACCGTTCACAAATTTCACTCTTCCAGGAGATGGTCTTAAAACCGACTTGGCGAGTCTACGGTGTTCTATAGCCGTTCATCCACCCCTCCGGTTCAGCTATCGGATAAGGCTGTCTCCTCTGCCGTTGTGTCGTGTCTCATTCGGCGAGGAGTTCAATTGGGCAGTTCAATATTTGTTAAGTGGGTTATTTAGCCCATTGTTATCTTCCCATTCAAGTCCATCCTCCAAGTCCACATTCATTGATGTTTTTCTCGGTTTGTATATCGAACGAGTATCGATCAATTCATGGTTGGGGATATTGAGATTAGCATTTGTCTTTCTATGGGATAGATATTTGCAACCCTTTTTTTCTTTGAGAGTTGAATTATTGCTTTATGCAGGGAAATCTTATGAATGTCCTTGCAAATTTGATTTTTTTGTGTAGAGATCTCTACAAGACCGGTAGAATCAAACGGAAGTGTTTTGGCAAACACCGAAGACAAGGCTTCACTTTCAACGTCACTAAAGGTGACTAATTCCAACCATTGCGGCTTCGCCGGTAAGTTCTCATTGACGCATTTGAGTTTAGATTCAAATTCGCTGTCTTATGATCACTATCTATCTACTTTAGTCTTTGTTGTATTAGATTTGTATTATCAAAAGTTAAGAGGTTGGATAATTCCCTCTTGTTGTATTGTTGAAGATTAAGAATGGAAAAAGAATGTGTTGAACAAAAAAAAATCCCTAATAATTTGTGAAATATATGGGTTGCCGTTGTATAACCATTTGAGTTGGGTAACCAACCATTTGATAGTAATAGAAAATTTCTTCCATTTTTAGATGTTTTAGTGGAAATATCAATTTTTCTGAGTAGACAATTCTCTTTATTTCAATTTCCTTTTTCAATAATACGATCAGTTCTAATGACTACCATGTACAATGTTTTTTTAAAGCCGATGATTATGGCGTAAAGTAATCCACATTCCATTGGTCCAAGTGTTTTAACATAGTAACACAATGTTTCACATAGTTTGGACAGTTGGATCTTCAACAAGACTCTATTTTTTTTTCTAAAGACATATTTATATATTACATTGGATATTAAGAATCCAAGACTTATTGGATTGTATTTTTTGTTTATTAGGGAATTTTAAGATAAATTCTTCTAAATTTGAAATAACTAAAAAACACTTTCAAAGAAATACTATTTTTACGAGATAAAAAAGCAAATAGATTTATAATTAAAAATACAAATAAATATTTTAGAATTCACCACAAAATGTGACTAACGAACGGTCCTATAAGAAAACAACAAAAATTCTTAAAATATATGTAATTATATTTACCAATTTACCACAAATCACGCGTGTAACGCGGGGAAAGATCTAGTGTCATATAAGAAGATGAGGAAATAAAAGTTGTAAATACTTAACTTATTACGAGGAAAAAATAAATGCAATTAATATCTTGGAAACATTACAAAATAAAATTACTAAGTTAATGTATGGAAAACTCACACATATTTTAACCTTAAAAATGCATTGTATTTTGGGATTATTGCATGGAATATACCCTTTTTCATTTTTAATGCAAAAGTACACCCCTATTGTGAAAACTTGCAAAACTACTCTAAAGGGGTAGTGAAATTACAGTTAGAGCCTTAATGAACAAACAATAAAACTGCAGCCGCAATGACCGTTCTATCCTTTTGGAAGTCTCGTTGGAAAGTTTCACCAGATGTCTGCAGCGAAATATGGAAGTCTACATCGTAATTATTTAGTAAATTTAAATCTATAAATACATAAAAAATAATTTGGCCATAAAACTTTTTGGATAATTAAACTAAATGCAATTGTGATGTTTTAAAAGAAAAGTTCACCAAATTAGCATAAAGTAAAGAAAAAGACAAATTGGAATGAAAAAGTCTACATTTTGGAAGTCTGCAACGAAATATGGAAGTCTACATCGTAATTATTTAGTAAATTTAAATCTATAATTACATAAAAAATAATTTGGCCATAAAATCTTTTGGATAATTAAACTAAATGCAATTGTGGTGTTTTAAAAATAAAAGTTCACCAAATTAGCATAAAGTAAAGAAAAAGACAAATTGGAATGAAAAAGTCTACATTTTGGAAGTCTGCAACGAAATATGGAAGTCTACATCGTAATTATTTAGTAAATTTATATCTATAAATACATAAAAAATAATTTGGCCATAAAATCTTTTGGATAATTAAACTAAATGCAATTGTGGTGTTTTAAAAATAAAAGTTCACCAAATTAGCATAAAGTAAAGAAAAAGACAAATTGGAATGAAAAAGTCTACATTTTGGAAGTCTGCAAAGAAATATGGAAGTCTACATCGTAATTATTGAGTAAATTTAAATCTATAATTACATAAAAAATAATTTGGCCATAAAATCTTTTGGATAATTAAAGTAAATGCAATTGTGATGTGTTAAAAATAAAATTTCACCAAATTAGCATAAAATAAAATAAAAAAACAAACCCTAATGAAAAAGTCTACATTTTGGAAGTCTGCAACGAAATATGGAAGTCTACATCGTAATTATTTAGTAAATTTAAATCTATAAATACATTAAAAATAATTTGACCATAAAATCTTTTCGATAATTAAACTAAATGCAATTGTGATGTTTTAAAAATAAAAGTTCACCAAATTAGCATAAAGTAAAAAAAAAGACAAATTGGAATGAAAATGAATGAATGAACTACATACTATCCTTTTCGAAATACTATATTTCATCACATTACATTGACAAGTTTTGTGACAATGTTGGGACATGGTATTAGTAATTGTTTTGTATTATGTATGTATAGTCTTTATGATTGTATGATTGTAATTGATTAACGTTTTAGAGATTTGTATTACATGATCCATGGTTTATAATGAACAACTTATAAGAAGTTTCAATGTAGGATTTGATTATGCGAAGTTGAATTCACTATGAGGGGATGTATAATCTTTAATATTATGAGTCATGTATGTCAATGACATTAGTTTGTGGGTTTATGAGTTAAAAATATGGGAAATGGATCGACATTACAATTTGAAAACATATTTTTACGTTTAGGGTTACATTTATAGTTCATAATTTGAAGATTTTAAATGTCTAATTTGCAAAAAAATCTAAAATTATGAATATATTAGATGTTTGGATGATTAATAATATATTTAATTAACAGTTACGAATAATCTTAAGGAAAAAGTCGATTTTGTGTTCGAATTGAAGACTTCTATTGTACACTTCAATCGTAGACTTCCAGTTGCGTTTAGGGTTTCATTTTAGAGTATAGGGTTTTGTAGACTTCCATATGGAAGTCTACGTAACCGGAATATTATTAACCTAACCAAATATTTAACCAATACTTATTAACCGAACCGAAAATATTTTGTCTCCATATAAATAAATCATATTTGTAACCCTAAACAAATCTTTTAGAATCTCTCTCTCTCCAGCGGCGCTCAACCTTCTTCCCCTTTTCATCGTCTTCTTCAATTTCCGACCTGCTTCTTTCATATCTCCGATGCCTTCCTCCACGCCGCCTGCCCCCCGTTGCAACTCTTGGTGGGGCTTCGATTCGACACAGAAATGTCTGAGTTATGGCAACGTTGAAGGGATTCGAGCTTTTCATCGATCTCCTTCGCTCTTGTACATATCTCCTCATGACCACCGTTCTAAAATAGTTTCCACCTCCGTGGATCTCTCGCCGCTGCTTTTACCAAGGTTAGCTACTAGCATCTCATTGTCTCCTTTTCGTAATTTGCCTCGTTATGTCTCTAAATCTCTCTTACTTTATGTCGGTTCCTCAGATTCTTACCATATCTAGGTCGTATCCATTATGTATTTTATGATTGGGCTTCAGATCGAAGGTTCACAACAAACAAAGTTCGTGTTTAGTTTTGGCTTATTCTTTTCTCAAAAAGTCTCTCTGCGGTTTGGTTCTAATTGAGTTTTTTTCCTTGCCATAGTCGAGGAATCTCACTGAAGAACAACAAATTTGAAAATTGAGCGTCTTTTTCTGACTCGTGAGAACAACATCACTACTGGCATAGTTTATAAGGTTTGTGTTTTTTAAGCTGTTTTATAAAATGTTTGGTGTTGATATTGTGAAGTTAAAAGTTTTGAACTTGTATGTAAAACAGCATCTGCTTGAGAAAGAGAGAAGAGGAGATTATCTTGGAAAGACTGTTCAGGTAATTAAATAAAACACACAAAGTTGATATATGTAGACCAATTGTTTGCTGAAATTCCGGTGAAAGAGAGAATTTGTGGTTTTTTGTAGGTTGTTCCTGACATCACTGATGCAACAATTCAAGAAGGTATCATTTTTTGTTAATTTCTTGTTTTGGTTTGGGTAATGTTTTGTTAAGTTCTGATATGGTAACTTGTTTTTGTAGCCACTAGAAGATAATGTGAAGGTCAAACTCTCTCAGTTTTGGCATGTCCCGTAATATGTTATTCCTCTATTTTAATTTGTATATGGTTTCTTGTAGATCTGCAATACGGTCATTAACATCTGGCCTCCATTTTGTGGACTGGTAAGGTATCAAATCAGAGTTTGAAAAGTACGTTTTCCTCTCTCTATTGTTTCTCTATTGATTGGAAACGTTTACTGTTGTTGTCGGCAACTGAAGTGGTATTGTATTTTATTGCTGGAAGTCTGCATCGTAGACTTTTTGGGAAGTCTACATTGTAGACTTGGCTAGAAGTCTACGTTGAAGACTTCCAGCCAAGGATACAATGTAGACTTCTCTGTACTTAGTTATTTGCTATGGTTATGGTCTACATTTATTTCCCAATTAGTTACTTCTCGTTGTTATCAGGTTTGGGTTAATATAGCTACACACAACGGTTGCAGATTCATGGGCGGCGTTGCAGAGGTGAAATGGCCAAGGTTGATGTTCTGGTGTGCCTAATCACTGTATGTGTGATGAGTTGCGTTGATGTCTAATCACTATAAAGGCCATCATCCATTGTTGTCCAATCGTGTCAGATGGTTATAGTCTTGCTGTTTCAAGTTGTCAATGTCACAGTAGGGGCATGGGGAAAGCTGTTGCATTTATTCCCGTGCCCTTTATGACTTTTTATTGGAACCATCATCTACCTTGTTATAATATTATATATTTAATGCAACAGTTTGGGTTGAAGTTGTTAGTTCAAATAAAATTTCAAAGATGTAATGTATAAAGTTTGGGTTCAAGTTGTTAGTTGAAATTGAATTTGAAAGATCAAATGTATAATCGGTTGTCCCTTAAAAATTTCAAAGATTTCATCAGTTGGGGTTGAAGTTGTTATTAAATTAGTAAAAAGTTCTTCAAAATTGGTAAAAAGCTACGTCTATATTGGAAGTGGGGAATTGTAATTAAATTTGAGTTGAAAAGAGCAACTGAAAAATCGCGGCAATTTAAAAGATTACTATTAAATTTGGCGGCAATTTAAAAAATTACTAATTAAATTTGGCGGCAATTTAAAATAATTGAAAAGAGCAACTGAAAAGTCTTCACTGGAAGTATACTCGAGAAGTCTGCAGAACTATTCTCGAGAAGTCTGCAATAGACTTCCCAAAACCGCTTCCTGTTTTAATAATCGCTTTTTTAACCGCTGTAATAACTGTGACCACTGAACCGTCAAATTTACCCAACATATAAATACACTACAAGAAAACTGCTAATCTGTGACAGAATTTTGTGACAGTTTTTTTCGTCACAAAATTTTGCGACGGAATTGTGACGAAACTGTGACGGATTTGTGACGAAAAGTAAAAGCGTATCAAAATTGTCGCAAATTTGTGACGATATAAAAATATAGCAAATGCGTGGCAAATTTGCGACGAAATTGTGACGATTAAAGAAATCGTCACACATTTTGAGACGGATTAGCGACGAAAACAAAATTGTCACAAATTTGCGATACTTTTGTGACACAATTATTTACCGTAACAAATTAGTGACAATGAAAATGCGTCACAACTGCGTGACAAATGGTGTCGGCATAAAGCGTGACAAATGTGTGACAAAATCGTCACAAATTTGTGACAATTATGAAAGCGTTGCAAAAGCGTGACAAAGTTTAGGGTATAGGGTTTCGCTTAGCGTCACAAAAGTGTCACAAATTTGTGACACTTTTGTGACGGATTAGCTACGCCCAGTATCATTTTGGTGTTTTAAATATGAATTCAAGAACTAGGGGATTAAACATATGTACAATAGTCACGAGTGGGTTAATAATTTGACATCTAAGTGTTTAAAACTTCTAATTTGTACCAAAAAAAAAATGTTCATATTAATCATAGAAGTGTTATATAAAGTATAAGTGTTATTACTTTATAATCTTTGTAAAATTTTAAAATTTTGATAAATGGACATTTGAAGTTCAAATTACCTAAATATAATCATTCAAATGGTTATAAGATCATAGAAAACTTATTTTAAACCCATAAACCTACCAATTTTCCATTTAAATGTTTAGGGTTTAGGGTTTCAAAGTGTATATACACTTAGCGTCACAAATGCGTTGCAAATTTGCGACTCTTTTGTGACCCATTTGTGACGCTTTTCTGGGCGGGAAAATTATTGTGAAAATTTTTCATTTGCCGCTTAAAAAATTTTGGTAAATTTGTGAAAATTATTGTAAAGTAATAACTTCTCTCTCTCTCATATCTGAATCTCCTAAACAATCTCTATCTCGATCTCCCTTCTTCAGAATCCCTAAAACCAGATCCCTAATTCTATTGTTCTATAAAATTAGGGTTTTGTTCATCTTTTTCTCTCTCGAAATCTTCTCTGCGATTTCGTCAAAATCTCTAAATTTCTTCTCAGTTCTTCTAATTTCTTCGTTGATTCATCACAATCTTCCTTCTAATCTCGGGGTCAGGTGAGAGAGCCACCGCCGGAGACCTTCGAGGTAAAGCCAAAGCTCTCTCAGGTGTTAGAGCCACAGCCAGTGACGGCCAAGGTAAAGCCGTAGCTCTCTCACAATTTACCAGTAGCTGGGATTCCGTTTAGGACCTGATGAGTTTCTCTGCTCTCTCTTCTCTCCAGTCTCATCAGCTCATCGACGGTTGTTTGATTCGTGTCCGCCAAGAGCTGTAGATCTGTGTTCCTCTATTCGCGCCCAATCAAAGCTTCTCCGGTGCTCTTCTTCTTCTTCTTAGAAGCTCCTTACAATCGCCATTTTTGCTTTCTCAAAGTAATCTCTTCGAATTCCTTACTAAAACTTGAACAATTTTGGGTAGTTTCAGATTATCTGTTCGTTTGCTCTGAAATATTTGGGTATAAGCTATTATTGTTCATGTGGGTTGCATTTGTAGAGTTAGTTATCCTATTTGACTAAAATCCGGTGAAGCTAATAAATGGTGGAGGGCTTTGTAGGTTGCTTTCAGTATCATTGAGGAAGAGTTAGGCCAGCCTCTTGAGGCCCTGTTTAGCAAGATTTGGAGAAAAGCTTTTGGAGGAGCTTGACTACACCTTGGTATCTCATATAATTGTCAATTTGACTCTATGCTCTATTTATTAAATAAACTGAAATATGAGCCTTTATTTAATCTCGGTTAACCTTAAGTTATTGCCTACAGGAAGCCAGGAACATTGAAGACTTTCTGGAGAACTTCAAAGATGACCCGACTGTCAAAATTCCTCGAGTGTACAAGGATTATTGTGGTCCACGGGTTCTGGTAATGGAGTGGATTGATTGTATTCGATGCACTGACCCACAGGTATGACTTTCAAATAGAGGCCAACCCAGTATAAGTTGCTTTTTCTTTCCGTTTAAAAATTCCTTTATTCTTTAAGCACTGACTCTTACTAATTGTACTCAGGCCATCAAAGATGCAGAAATTGATTTAAATGGATTCTTGACTGTTGGCGTGAGTGCTGCTCTAAGGCAACTGTTGGAATTCGGATTATTTCATGTAGATCCACATTCTGGAAATATCTTTGCAATGCATGATGGGCGTATTGCTTATGTGGACTTTGGTAATGTTGCTGTATTGAGTCAGGTAATTTGTGTGTAATGGTTCTAAGCTATCTGGTAAATAGCTTAGTTACTAATTTCTCATCCTTATTGTGGTTTCTATATCTTTATATTAGAGACTTTGTTAGTCATAGGCTGACGAAATCCCTTCTTTCTCAGCAAAACAAGCAAATTTTGATTGATGCTGTTGTCCTTGCGGTTAATGAAGACTATATGGAGATGGCAAATGATTTCACTAGGCTCGGATTCTTGGCCAAGGATACTGATGTTTCTCCTATCGTTCCAGCTTTAGAAGCCATCTGGCAGAATTCTTCTGGGAAAGGGCTTGCAGATTTCAATTTCCGAAGTGTTACAGGTATGTACTGTTTCGTGCATTTCTTTACAAGGTTAAATTGCTTTTCTTGCACATCTGAGAGAGTATTGTCATGTGTTTTGCTGCAGGCCAATTTAACAAGCTTGTGTACGACTTTCCCATCCGTATCCCAGAGCGGTTCTCTCTTGTTATTCGTTCTCTGCTTACGCAGGAGGGTATATGTTTCACGCTGAAGCCTGATTTTAAATTTCTTGAGGTGAACTTAGTTTTGTAAACTTTCTTTTTGGATTCATGTTTGAATTGTTGAAAGTGTTTATGTTGTTTTATAAACTCATTACTCTTTTGGCTTTTGTAAACTATGGTTTTAGTTTAATTTCTTTTACATTCCCACCATTTTCATGTGCAATACAAAATTCAATTATGCAATTATTCCATTTATATTTTCAGTCACAAATTCGAGACACTTTTGTGACGATTTATGAACAACAAAATCCTTTAAATGCGTCACAAATTCGTCGCAATTGTGACGAAGTTTATCGTCACAATAGTGTCGCTAATTTTTGATGAATATGAGAGTCACAATTTCGTTACAAATATATGACGCTCTTTTATCGTCGCAAATGTGTGACGTTTTAGTGTTGTCTCAAAAGCGTCGCAAATTTGTGACGCTTTTTTATTCGTCTCAAAAAGCGTCACAAATTTGTGACGAATTTGTTGATTCGTCACAGTTGCAGCGGTATTTTAGCGACGCTTTGTTTCGTCACAAAAGCGTCACAAACACCTGTTTTGCGACGCTTTTGTGACGCCATTGAGCGTCACAGATTAGCTGTTTTCTTGTAGTGATACTCGGGCAAAATGTTTTGTGAAAAAAACTGTAAATTTTCCTCCACCGTCCCAGAAGACCCACGAAGAAGACCGGCGACGCCTTCCACCGACACTTCCGCCATATCCGGTGGTCTCTCTTCCTTTCCCTTCCTTTTCTCGTACTCTCTTCCTCTTTGAATTTAACTCTTACTCTCCCTTCTGTCCTCTTATCAGTTATTAGATTTGTGGGCCGACTTCTCCAGATCCAGATCCACTCGTGGAAGAAGATTTTTTTGGTAAATCTGGTTACAAAGAAGTCACAGACTTCCGTTGCAAAATTCGATTTGAAATTGCTTTGTTGTTTTTTCCAGGCTGATAATGAGTTCCAGACGGTTTCCACAATGACTCTATACTGAAGGCTATGAGCCAGATACAGGAAAAAGCTGCGGCTATTATTGTGGTAACACACAGCTGTTTGATCTACTTCTCGGTACTGAGAAGACCCTTGGTGCTCTACTCCAAGACGAACTTACAGAAATTAGGGACTCTTCGCTGGGAGTAATTCTCAAGTTCCATGAATTGAATTTTAAATGGTCCGCAGGGGTGGTCCACCATATGCTGACCTTTCAGTTAGTGTGCGATAAGCCGAATGAGATATGGAGTCTCGTTGGGGTAAATCCCGTAAGGTTGTCGTTGGTAGAGTTTGCGCACATTATAGGTCTTCGGTGTCATCCCGTTGACAATTTAATGACACCTAATGCTCAAGTTACGGAAGCGATGAAAGATTTCTGGAGACTTCTTGGATTGAACCAAGAAATGGGTCCATCTATTAATGACCTAATTGCTGCTGCCAAGAGATGTAAGTCATGGGCTCGGGTAGATCGTATAAGGTTGGGATATCTCGCCTTATATGTTGGATACATTGAAGCCCAAAGAGAGTATCAGGCCTCAAATGTTAACTTGGCGAGGCTGGTTATGGATGAAGATGCATTTCTGGCCTATCCATGGGGAAGAGTTGCCTGCAAGAATCTGATCAAGTCTGTGAAGAAAACACACTTGTGGAGGAATCAATATCACCTATCGGGTTTTGTGCACGTGCTCCAAGTGTGGATATACCTTTCTCTACCAGACCTTGGTACAGAAATAGGTCACCCTTTACCAACCCTTCCTGGAACTCCACCGATCCTTGGGTTTCAAGGATCCAGATATCGCAAGTATGTGAAGGATAAAGTCCAAAACCAGGTATGTACTTGAACTTCCGTAGTAAACTTCCGTAGTTAAATTATGTTGTAGACTTCAGTAGTAGACTTCTAAACAAGACTTCTAAATTAGACTTCTGAAGTAGACTTCTAAACAAGACTTCTGAAGTAGACTTCTAAACAAGACTTCTAAATTAGACTTCTGAAGTAGACTTCTAAACAAGACTTCTAAATTAGACTTCAGTAGTAGACTTCTAAACAAGACTTCTAAGTTATGTCTTTTAGGTTACTCAAATAATTTGTATTGTCTTTGTAGTCATATGTTATAAAGTACATCTGCACGACTTCTCTTGAGGACATGTTCCCTGTCTGGGAAGATGATGTTGACGATCCTTTGGTCAAAAACATTATCGTTTCATCCTATGGAGGTAATTGGGAATTCGAGAAACTTCACTGGCCTGCAGAGGGTAACATTACAAGTGCTGTGGAAGATGAGCCTGATGAGAAAGGTACGTATTGTGATTATTGACTGTCGTTGTATACTTCCATAGTAGACTTCTCTATTTTACTTTTAGTGAATAAACCTTATAACACTTGTACACATCTTGTATTGACTTTGTTTTCTGATTATGTGTTAAACAGCCGCTATCATGGCTATACCTACTAGGCAAGTAGGTGGAAAGAGCGGTGGACAGAGCAGGAAGAGAAAGAGATCCACTAACACTCTTGCTGGATCTGATGGAGATGCATTTGTCCTCGTTATTCAGAAATTCCAAGCCGCCTTTGTGGCTTCCCTTACCAAGTTGACAAAGGAGGTTGAGCAGCTATCTGCTAAGTTTGAGAAGCTATCTGAAAAGGTTGACCACCATTTAGGTGGGGGCATAGCTGTTTGCAAGGAGATAGTCTTGAGCAATGCAGCAACCAACAACCAAGAGGGCAACAACCAAGAGGAAAAAAACCAAGAGGCCAAGGTCCAGAAGACTTCTCATCCACCTGCTGGTGCCGGGGTTAGTACCAAACCCTCCTCTCCCAAACAATTCAACATTCGTAAAAGCACCAGGGTGAAAACGCAGACATCAAACCCATAAGCAATAGGATGTTCTTCTATTTACAATTTTACTGAAACTTTAAACAACATTGTACACTGCTATTAAACAATTTATAAGGTCTGTCTTACATGCATTTGTCCTTTGCCTGTCGGTTTAACTTTGCTTTTAACAATCTTGCAGAGTTGTAGGAGTGTCAATTGTACTCCACCAAAAACCTTACAAGATAAAAAGGCTAAACCAGTGAATGAGGATAAAGTACCAATACCAGTCCAACTGATCTCAACAATTAAAGTAGAACAAAAATCATCAGAGGTTGTAAAGGAGGCAAGTTTGGTGGAAGTTAAAGGTGAAAAAGAAATTGAGCATGTTAAAGAAGCTCAGACGAAGACTATTAAGATAAGGCTGAATAAAAAGGTGAATGCTGCTAGGGTTAAGAGTGAGAGAGTGGTGGCAAATCCGTATGACTTACGGTCCATCCAAAAAGGGAAAGGATATGACCCTTTTGGTATTGTTGATTCGAAGAAGATGGAGTTGTTAGTAGATTCTTTGAAGGCCGAACCGTATGTTATTTAAATTTGGGATTTATTTTTGAATGACTTCTTGCATTGGCACTTTCACATACTCTGTTTACTGTGTCCAGGGAAGATGATCTAAAGGTTATTAACAGCCGCGCCAATTGGTTTAGTATACTGCGTACCAAAACAGAATGGATGAAGGACACTGTAAGTAGACTTATTGTGTATACTTCTTGAGTAACCTCTTGTTTAGATTTCCTCTATAGACTTCTGCTGTATTCTTCTCATATACACTACTTTACTTATTTTTGGTTTTTATTGCTGTAGCACTTGGATGCTGGGCTAAACCTGCTTAGACACCATTTCCATAAGCATCCAGAGTGGTTTAGGAGCAACCGAATATGCTTCATTGATACGATGTTTACCCACTTGTGGAGAACAAAATACGAAACCTATGTGAAGAGCCATGCAAATCCTGATGGTTCTGGTAAGGCGTTACCTCCTGGAGCCATTGATTACTACACAGGTGAATTACCTGCGTTTTGTAAATCAGACAAGGTTTGGGGGGCTGAGGTAGATGACATCTACACTATCATGAACATCAATGATAGTCACTGGATTGCTCTGTGGATATCTATTCCAGAACGTAAGGTTGTTGTGTGGGATAGTTTGTTTAATAAGAGGTCGGTTGAGAAGACGAAGAAGCTGGTGGAGCCTCTTGCGGTGATGGTCCCATATACTATTCGTATGTTGTGTCCGGAGCAGGATAGGCCGAAGTATACTAGAGATGCGTATATGATATGTTAGGTTTTTAGCCTAATTTACCCATGGTTTTGTGTTGCAATTCTTGTCTTTTTGTTTCCTTTTGATGTCTTTTCAGGTTCTAAAGTGCTTTGGAGCACAATTTGGAGTTGCTGGAGCTCTATGAAGAAAAGGAGAAGAATTGGAGCAAAAAGAGGAGTTTTCAATCCACCGAGCACCCGCTCGGTCCGAGCGAGCACCTGCTCGCACCAAGACACCAGAACCTAAACCTAATAAAGCTGTGGCCGCCGAGTTCATCTGATGGCCCACACGATCCCCAGGAGTTATTGAGTCAACATCAATCCCTTTTCATTAGGGAGATGATTGATTTTTAATCATAAATGGATTTTTATTACTTTCCTTGTTTTGCCTTAAGAGATATTTTAGCTTTTAATGTTTTCCTTTGTATTTGAAGGAGCTGAGCCTCCTTAGAATGAGAGAGATTTGTTTCACGAAATAATCAGAGAGTTTGTTTCTTCTTTTTACGATTTTATTAAAAGTTATTTTGTTCTTCATTTTGTTCTTCATCATTACCGAATCATCCATTCATCATCCATCGAATCACTTGGCCATCCGAATCATCCAATCATCATCTAGAGAAGAATTCTAAATCCCCTTTTTCATTCTTCATTTCCATTATGAATTCTTATCTATTTGTTGTTGCATTTGATTTAAGCATGACCGAGTAGTTTATTAACTAGGACGAGGTGTTTTCAATGGTGATTTAGGGTTTTAGATGGTTGAGCCAAATAGGGTATTTATATGTCTTCATCTCTAGGAAATCTCAATGCTTATGCTAAATTGATCACTTAGTCTATGATCTCTAGGTTTAATCTATTCACCGAAAATGATATAGGTTGCTAGAACTACCTTTGATGAGCATTCGGTGGTAACCAAAACGCCATTGATCGTTGCCATTGAATGTGAACATATCGAACCAATGCATTAAAGCTTGTTTACTTCATTACTAAATCCACTCGGAAGTGTAGGTATTTAGGTTGTAGACAAAGATATTGATACATCGCCGAAAGCGGGGCAATATTATATTTATGTTTGAGTTCTAGACGGTGCTCGATTAAACCCTGAATAGATGCTCAACCTTAGTATCCGAAATCACCAAGGAATCATCTCGGCCTAGTGCCTTCATTATCTGATTTTATTACCGATTTTAATCCAAGCACCTGCTCATTTGCATTAAGCACCTGCTCACATCAGTTTACAACTCATTTAATTTATCTTAGCTTTATTTGAAATCTATAAATTCATAGTGTAACCTTGGTCTCTGTGGATTCGATACCTTATATACTACTGCTTTTGCCTGTGCACTTGCAGCATTATTTTGGGTTAAAACTCGAGACATCAAGTTTTTGGCGCCGTTGCCGGGGACCAATAGCGTTACCTTTGAATTTTGGTTTTATATATAGTCTAAGAATTTTGCTAATTTTGTTTTTTGTTTTTTATTTTTGTTATGTTTCAGGTGTATGACCAGTAGAAGAACGAGAAGAAATCTCACTGAAGATTTAGTCAGTCATACGAACGAAGAGTTAGCTCGTCTCGAGCGTCAGAATCGCCGTCGAGCAGCTGCTCAAACCGATCGAGCACCTGCTCGCACAGAAAACATGGCAGATCAGGAAGCTACGAATGCTCAGTTACAGATTTTGAGAGATCAAATCACCCAGTTGCAAAGGCAACAGCCGCGGGGTCAGCCAGCCATAGGGGATTCGGATAATCCCCATGCATTTTATCAAAACCGTTCGGCCATCGTCATCCCTACCATTCAGAGACAAGATTATGAGGTTAAGGCTCAGTTGATCTCATTGGTAAAGCAGCATCTATTTCATGGATTACCCGCTGAAATACCTATGGACCACATTGAGAACTTCGAGGAAATCTGTAGTACTACGGGTTCTAATGGTGTTCCAACCGAGTTTCTGAAGTGTAAGTTGTTCCCGTTCTCTCTCGCGGACAAGGCACAAAGATGGTTGAAGTCGCTGCCGGCTGGTTCATTGAAGACTTGGGATGAGGCTAGATCCGCGTTCTTGGATCATTTCTATACGAAGTCCAAAACGGCCGCTTTGAGGAACAAGATTACATCCTTTTAACAACACTCCGGAGAAGCTTTTGGTGAAGCTTGGGAAAGACTCAAGGAGTATAAGAGGGAGTGTCCTCATCACGGTTTCAAGGATGAGCAAATCTTGAACATATTCTACGATGGAGTCGATTGGGATTATCGTAATGCATTGAATGCCGCGAGTAATGGGAACTTTATGACCAAGACGAAAGAAGGTGCGTTTGAGCTAATCGAGAACCTTGCCTCAAGTTCCAACAACAAGGCTCCCGAGTATGATAGAACCAAGAAGGTCAATAGTGTGGATTCTCGAAAGATCGATGAATTAACCGCGAAAGTGAACTTGCTTTTAAGAGAGACTCAAAGGCCGGTTAAGTTCATGGAAGAAGATGGGGCTGCCCCTAATGCTCAAGAGTTTGTGGAGGATCATGAAGATAGTTTAGAAGAGGTTAACTATGTGAATGGCCAAGGGTACCAAAACCGTGGGTTCAACCCCAACTACCGAAGCCATCCCAACCTCTCTTACCGCAACACCAATGTGGAGAATCCCCAAGACCAAGTCTATCCGCAACAAGTGAGTACAAATCAGAAGTCCTACTCTACCAACACTCAAGGGAAGCAATTCGTTCCCAACCAAAGTCAGAATCGGTTCCAAGCAACAAACCAACAACAAACCACTTCCGCACCTATGTCTCAACAAGATGATTTGAAGGGTCTCATCCATCAACTCATGGCCAACCAACAGCAGACGTCAACCGAACTGGGCAGTAAGATGGACAACATGTACAAGGATCTCCATGCAAAGTATGAGGCCGTGACCGCACATGTAAAGAAGTTGGAGACACAAGTAGCTCAAACCGCCGAAGCTATTCAAAGACCGGTTGGTGCTCTTCCTGGCCGTGGTGAAGTGAACCCTAGGAAGGAGTATTCGCCATGCAATGCTGTTGAGTTAAGAAGCGGAAGAGTGTTGGCACAACCTACGGCCACAACCTCTCAAGTTAAGGCCAAGGAGAAAGTTGTTGAGCAACCGGCACAAGAGGATGATTTGGCAGAGGATGTGATGCATGAGGAGGCTGGTTCTAGCTCAGAAACCACACCAACTACTGTTCCGATCAATCTGGAGAAAACACCCCAGCGAGCACCTTCTCAGCCGATCGAGCACCTGCTCGCTAAGAATGTTCCCGCGAAATTTCCAGAAGCTCAGACAGAGAGAGTCTATGTGCCTAATATACCCTACCCAGTGCCTCCCAAGAAATCTAAGAAGGATTTGGAGGATGCCAAGTGTAAGGAAATGATTAAAGGCTTGGAGGTAAAGCTTCCTTTAACCGATGCGGTTCAAATGGTACCTTCTCTCAAACGGTACATGAAGGAGCTAATTTCTGGAAAAGTTGTGGAAGAGGAGAGTGTAATGATGGTTTCCAAAGAATGTAGTGCCATACTTCAGAGTAAGGTGTTGACTAAGAAAGGCGATCCCGGGAGGTTTGTTATATCGGTAAAGATTGGGCCTTGCAAGTTTGCATGCTCATTGGTAGACTTGGGTTCAAGTGTTAATTTAATGCCTTATTCCGTTGCTAAACGTTTAGGTTTTACCGATTTCAAACCAACTAAGATCTCCTTGATTTTTGCAGATAGATCCACTAAACTTCCGGTAGGTATCATCGAGGATTTACACGTCCGCATAGGGGACACTCTAATCCCAACCGATTTCGTGGTTCTAGAGCTCGACGAAGAACCAAAGGACCCACTGATTTTGGGGAGATCATTCCTAAACACGGCACGTGCAATCATCGATGTTGAACAAGGTATAGTAGACCTCCGTCTCGGAGACATGGTGGTACGGTTTGAGATGAGTAAGATGCTCAAGAGGCCGATGATAGATGGGCAAACATTCGTGATCCATGATGACTCCGAGATGTCGGAGGATGTAGTTGAAGAGATCCTAGCAAAGGACTCTCTCGAAGTTGCGTTGACTAAAGCCGAAGGTGAACACGGTTTCATGAGTGAAGACGCCCAAGGATTTGCTAAGTTTCTGGATTCCAACACCAGAATAGAGAAAGAAGATGAGTTCCAGAGTCTGACCGAGGGCACAAAAAACGATGTTCTGCCAGATTCCCAGCGAGCACCTGCTCGCCCCGACCGAGCACCTGCTCGGACCGAAAACCAGAACATCACCGGATCATGGAGCGAGCTGAAAGCTCCAAAGGTAGAGTTAAAACCCCTCCCAGCAGGGCTCAGGTATGCATTTCTAGACCCCAACTCTACATATCCTGTTATAGTGAATGCGGAATTAAATAATGTTGAGATCACTTTGCTCTTGTGTGAGTTGAGGAAATATAGAAAGGCTTTGGGATATTCGTTAGATGATATAACCGGTATATCTCCCGACTTGTGCATGCACCGAATTAATCTAGAGGATGAATCGATGACTTCTATAGAACATCAGAGACGGTTAAACCCGAATCTAAAGGATGTTGTAAAGAAAGAGATAATGAAACTTCTAGACGCCGGTGTGATTTATGCTATATCTGATAGCCAGTGGGTAAGTCCGGTGCATGTTGTACCTAAGAAGGGAGGTATCACGGTAATTAGGAATGAGAAAAACGAATTGATTCCAACTAGAACGGTAACGGGTCATAGAATGTGCATAGACTATAGGAAATTGAATGCTGCTACTCGCAAAGATCATTTTCCTTTACCATTTATTGATCAAATGCTTGAACGTCTTGCTAATCACCCTTACTACTGTTTCCTAGATGGTTACTCAGGATTTTTTCAGATACCCATCCATCCCGACGATCAGGAAAAGACAACGTTCACATGTCCATACGGCACATTCGCATACCGCCGGATGCCATTTGGTTTGTGCAACGCCCCAGCGACTTTCCAACGTTGTATGATGTCCATTTTCACTGATTTAATTGAAGATATTATGGAAGTGTTTATGGATGACTTCTCTGTATATGGGAGTTCTTTTGCTGTTTGTTTGTCGAATTTGTGCAGGGTATTACAAAGATGCGAGGAAAAGCATCTAGTGCTGAATTGGGAGAAGTGTCATTTTATGGTCCGAAATGGGATAGTACTTGGACACCGGATTTCAGAGAAAGGGATAGAGGTTGACAAGGCTAAGATAGAGGTCATGATGAGTTTACAACCGCCTACTACGGTTAAAGGAATCCGAAGCTTTCTAGGGCATGCCGGGTTCTACCGTCGTTTCATCAAAGACTTCTCCAACATTGCTAGGCCTCTCACTAGATTGCTGTGTAAGGAAGTCAAGTTCGACTTTGATAGAGAGTGTTTGGCTGCGTTTCATACTATCAAGGGTGCCTTGGTTAGTGCACCAATAGTCCAACCACCGGATTGGGACTTACCGTTTGAAATCATGACGGATGCGAGTGATTTTGCTGTGGGGGCTGTTCTTGGTCAAAGGAAGGACAAGAAGCTCCATGTGATATATTATGCTAGCCGGACGATGGATGATGCTCAATGTCGGTATGCAACCACCGAAAAGGAGTTATTGGCGATTGTTTTCGCTTTTGAGAAGTTTAGATCATACCTCGTCGGTTCTAAGGTAATTGTTCACACCGACCATGCTGCGTTGAAGTACTTGCTGACCAAGAAAGATGCCAAGCCTAGGCTATTGAGATGGATACTTTTGCTTCAAGAGTTTGATTTAGAGATCAAGGATAAGAAAGGGTCCGAGAATGGAGTTGCTGATCATTTGAGTAGGCTGCAAGTTGAAGATGAGACACCTATGGAAGACAGCCTGCCAGATGAACAAATTTATTCGATCTGCGAAAAATTTCCAGAAGCTGACCGAGCACCTGCTCGGACCGACCGAGCACCTGCTCGGAAGATATTTTGCGGAATTATCCAGAATGACCAACCTTCGAGTTTTCCTTGGTTTGGGGATTTTGCTAACTACTTAGCAGCTGATAAGGTTCCGGAAAACCTAACAGGAAGCCAACGGAAGAAGTTTTTCCGAGATGTTAGACGATACTATTGGGACGAGCCGTACTTGTACAAGCAATGCTCGGATGGGCTGTATAGAAGATGTGTTTCGGAGGAGGAGATCCCTGGGATCTTGCACCATTGTCACGGTTCATCTTATGCCGGACACTTTGCCACATTCAAGACGGTTACAAAAGTGCTACAAGCGGGTCTTTGGTGGCCAACGATGTTCAAGGATGCGAATAGGTTTGTTGCTCGATGTAACGCGTGTCAGAGGCAAGGAAACATCAGCAAGCGCAATGAGATGCCTCAAAATTTCATCTTGGAAGTAGAGGTTTTCGATGTTTGGGGTATAGACTTCATGGGACCGTTCCCTTCCTCCTATAAGAACAAGTACATACTTGTGGCCGTTGACTATGTTTCTAAGTGGGTCGAAGCACAAGCTAGCCCGACTTGTGATGCTGCGATTGTTACCAAGTTGCTCAAGACGGTAATTTTCCCTAGGTTTGGAATTCCGAGAGTTGTGATAAGTGATGGAGGTTCACACTTCATTAACAAGGTTTTTGAGAACTTGTTAAGGAAGAATGGAGTCACGCATAAGGTAGCTTCTCCTTATCACCCTCAAACAAGTGGACAAGTGGAGGTCTCCAATAGAGAGATAAAGAGTATTTTGCAAAAAACAGTTGGTACAACGCGTAAGGATTGGGCGAATAAGCTAGATGACGCTTTGTGGGCATATAGGACAGCATATAAGACTCCGTTGGGGACAACGCCTTTTCATTTGGTGTATGGGAAGGCATGTCACTTACCGGTCGAGTTGGAATACAAAGCGGCATGGGCTGTCAAGCGGCTTAACTTCGACATCCTTAGTGCGTCCGAGAGGAGATCCATGCAGCTGCATGAGTTGGAAGAGATTAGGCATCTCGCCTATGACAATTCCCGAATCTACAAGGAACGGACCAAAGCTTACCACGACAAGAAGATTATCCCTCGAAACTTTGCTCCTAACGATCAAGTCTTATTGTTTAACTCTCGTTTTAAGTTGTTTCCAGGAAAGCTAAAGTCGAGATGGAGTGGTCCGTTCACTATAAAAGAAGTGAAACCACACGGAGCCATAGTGTTGTGGAACACTAAAGGAGGTGATTTTGTCGTCAATGGTCAACGTCTCAAGCCATATCTTGCGGATACACACGTGGGAGAAGTTGAATCAGTCACTTTCAGTGACCCTCCTCGAGCCTAAAAGAACTCCAAAGTCGAGCTAACGACTTAAAACAAGCGCTTGGTGGGAGGCAACCCACCGGTAAGGATTTTTGTATAAATTTTGAATTTTAATTCCTTTTATTACTAACATTTCACTTGTGTTTTCAGTAACTACGTTCTGCGAAAAAATGCAAAGTTGCACCGAGCACCTGCTCGGAAGAAGCGAGCACCTGCTCGGGACCAACAACCAGCTTTTCCGTTTTTCCCAGAACACAAAAAATAAAAAAAAATATATAAAAGAAAAAGAAAAACAGAAAAAGATTTGATTTTCCTTATTTCCTTTTTATTTTACTTCCTTTTATTTTCCTTTTTATTTCCTTTTTAATCTTTGCCAAAAACCCTAACCACTCATTCTTCTTCCTTTTTGCAGATAAAGACAACTTTTTGGTCTCCTCCTCTTCCCCAAAACTGCCGAGCATCTCCACTCCCCCATCTCCCTTGAAAACCGCAACTCTCCATTAACTCAACCTCCATAAATCCCCATATCTACCACTCTTCAAGACCAACCACTCACCATAACTCTCTATCACCGGAGACCTCTCGAACTCTCAAGCTCCCAAACCGCTCAATTCTCTCTCAATCTCTCTCTCTCTCTCGCCGCCACTCAAACCCTCTAAATCCCGAGCACTTGCTCACTCGGCAAAAACCACCACCACCGCCACACTTCATCTCTTCCTTTCCGAGACCAAACTTCACCCATAACCACCCCGATTTCACGCCGGAAAACCAAATCTCCACGCCCCTCTCCTCATGGCTCCAAAGACAAAGTTCTCCAACAAAGAAAAGGGCAAAGGCAAAGCCGGTACTTCCGCATCCGCTTGTCCTCTCACCTTTCCTTGGCCTAGGCCGGAAGGTGAGCCCTTTGACATTGACCGAGCCGGACTCCCAATGTCCTCACCGGACTCTTGGGACGAAGTCAATGCCTACTACTACAATCAACTCCTCCAAGTCCATCTAGAACCTACTCGGTTCATATGCGATAGAACATTGGTCGAACTTGGTCTTCAACAACAAGTGAGTAGCATACTCTACAATGCTCGTTGCATGGCCTTTGCTCTAGAGGAAGATGTGCTCTATCCCGATCTCACTAGGCAATGCCTAGCAACCGCGACTCTCTCATACGCCAACCCCGACAAGCCTTCATTCGAGGAGGCCACATTCTCTTTCTTTGCTGGAGGAAAGAGGTACGCTATCTCCATGCTCGATTTTTGCATAGCGTATGGGTTCTATGAGACGGACACGAAGCTGTCGGGTCCAAGGAGGTTTCAAGAAGCCAAGAGTTTTTGGAGTTTGATTGCTTCGGGAGACTACTCATCCAATTCCGCGAGTCAAAACCGCCTACGCCATCCCGCTCTACGCATCGTGGCAAGGATCTTGAGCAACATGCTCTTCGGAAGAGCTGTAGGTAACAAGGTTCATCAAGATGAGTTATTGTTGTTATTGCTTGGTTGTGGTCCCATTGTAGGTGAAGGAGACTCGGCACAATATGAGAAATATCGGTCAAACTTGGGCATACGTTTTGCGGAAATGATTTGCGCGATCAAAGATAACACAACCGCGACAAACAAGGGACCAAGAACGGAGCATATCGGAAGCTTGCTCACCTCCCTATTCCGCCACTTAAGAGTGGATCTCTCGGAATCTTCCTACGTCCCGGAGATGAGGCGCATCAATATGGAGCACCTACTCAATTCAAAGATCATCATCAAGCCACAAACTTACCAATTCCTCAACGAAAACGGTGAGTCGAGCTACATCGAGCTGCCTAACTTGGCACTTACACGGCTGTCCACACTTGATGATCTTGCCTTTGATCCTCCTCCGCATTACTTGGTCCCAAACCCAAGCCGTAGCTCCTCCGCTTCCCGTCCAAGTGCTTCACGCCGGAGCACATCAAGGCAGCCACGCCTTGACACCGAGGATGCTGGTCCTTCGGTTCCGCGCCTTGCTCTCCCGTACCATGACACTCCTTCTCAAGGTGAGTTTGATCTTCCTCCTATTGATGATAATGCTAATGATGTTGAGTATAGGAGGTGGATGATCCAATCCACTAGGAAGAACAACAGCCTACTCCAAAGGCTCATGCAGGCGATGTCCAGAGGCTGCTGCCATGCTCCGGATGTTCAAACTCCGCGAGCACCTGCTCAGCGTGAACAAGCACCTGCTCGCACGCATTCGAGCACCTGCTCGGACCAGCCAGCGAGGAGAAGGAGGAAGCGGTCTGATCATGTTTCCGACGATGCTACATCCGGGTGATATCCACTTTCACCCTACTATTTCCATTGTTTATATCACATTTGTTTCTATTTTGTTTTTATTTTGTTTTTGATTTTGAACTTGTTTTTAGTCTACTCTTTCGGTACTTTTCTTTCACCGAGACGGTGAAAGTTAAGTCCGGGGGAGTGGATTAATGTTTTAATTGTCTTTGCTTTGAGTCTTTTGCACTTTTTAATAAAAAAAAAAAAAAAAAGAAGAAAATTTCAAAACAAAAATGCATATAGTTTCTCATGGCATAAACATTTTTATTATCTTTTTCATGCTAGGATCGAGTCTAGAGCATTCTAGGATTGCATTTGCATAGGGAGCAATGATGAAATTTCCTTGTAAAGATCCATTTTAGGATTCCATGGTATGCCCTCATTAGAACTTTTTCGATGCATTAACAATCATGAATTAGAGGCTCATCCATACTTGAATCTTATTTCTTTGAAAGTCCCAACTCAATTGAAACTTGCATGATCTAGATTCAACTCTATCAACTTGAACTTAAACTTGATTAATTCTTCTCACTTTTGGACTTTGAATCGTAACCATGGATAAACACCTTACATTCAAATCATGTTTGCCTAATTTTTACCACTCTTATCTTGATTTGAATGGCTATCCCGATCTGAGTTCATCTTTTGGATGAGGATAGTACCACACCTTTTTAACCCGACCATTTCATTCAAACCCTTGCATTTATTCTTTGAGTGAGGCCTTTTTCTTGGTGTTGCATTGGTAAAATCTTGCAAGCATTAGAGACGACAAGGCAAAGTTTCCATTAGGCTAGTTTCTTGAGTTTAAGACTAGTCTTAGGTGGGGAATGAAACCGATTTGGTATTGTGCTTATTTGAATATCTTGGGGGTTTGTGGTTAAGTGTAAAAAGAAAGAAAGAAGAAAGGATGAGTTCTAGGGAATAAGTTTGAAAAGAAAAGTATATAGCTCTAAGTGTTTAAAAGCAAAATGATAGCTTAGCATTCTCTTAGAATAAATCAAAAGAAGAAAAATGTGTTAGAGAATGCTAGGATAGAAAGAGCTAAGGTTAAGAAAAGAAATTCCCTAGGATTCGGAAAATTTAAAGAAGAAAAGAGGAAGTTTGAGAGGTTTAGCCGAAAATGGCTAGTGTTAACCGAATGGGTAGTGAGAAAAGAGAGATGAAAGATTGCAACAATGGGATTTGGGTAGAATTTTGGATTCTTAGCCTTGTATGCATCATTTGTCTCTTTTCTTTCTTGCTTTTGCTAAATGTAACACTTGCATTTGAGAGTTAGCCACCAAAAAGAATTCGGACAGCCTCTTTACATCACTAAAAAGCCTTCTTCTACCTAGCCAAATGGCATTGATTCAATTTCCAATTGTGAGACCGCGCCAAACACCTTAATGAATGTTAAAGAGTTGAGTTTAGTTGATTGCATGCTTTCTCTTGAGTCTAAGGATTTGGAGTAATTATTTTGATAAGAGATAAGTATGGCGAAAGCTTCTTGAGTAAGATTTGTTGTGCATCGCATTAGTTCTCTTTAGGACATGTTATTGAATCCTTCGATGTTTCTTTTGGATTTGAGCTCCCGCCTTCAAACACTTCTCCGGATTGATCTCTTCTTGTTTGCTTGCGGACAAGCAAAAGGCAAGTCCGGGGGAGTTGATATGTTAGGTTTTTAGCCTAATTTACCTATGGTTTTGTGTTGCAATTCTTGTCTTTTTGTTTCCTTTTGATGTCTTTTCAGGTTCTAAAGTGCTTTGGAGCACAATTTGGAGTTGCTGGAGCTCTATGAAGAAAAGGAGAAGAATTGGAGCAAAAAGAGGAGTTTTCAATCCACCGAGCACCCGCTCGGTCCGAGCGAGCACCTGCTCGCACCAAGACACCAGAACCTAAACCTAATAAAGCTGTGGCCGCCGAGTTCATTTGATGGCCCACACGATCCCCAGGAGTTATTGAGTCAACATCAATCCCTTTTCATTAGGGAGATGATTGATTTTTAATCATAAATGGATTTTTATTACTTTCCTTGTTTTGCCTTAAGAGATATTTTAGCTTTTAATGTTTTCCTTTGTATTTGAAGGAGCTGAGCCTCCTTAGAATGAGAGAGATTTGTTTCACGAAATAATCAGAGAGTTTGTTTCTTCTTTTTACGATTTTATTAAAAGTTATTTTGTTCTTCATTTTGTTCTTCATCATTAC
This sequence comes from Draba incana, assembly GCA_963576765.1. Lineage (NCBI taxonomy): Eukaryota > Viridiplantae > Streptophyta > Magnoliopsida > Brassicales > Brassicaceae > Draba > Draba incana. The sequence goes on along the minus strand of OY755214.1, from coordinate 13,127,710 downwards.
CGAATCATCCATTCATCATCCATCGAATCACTTGGCCATCCGAATCATCCAATCATCATCTAGAGAAGAATTCTAAATCCCCTTTTTCATTCTTCATTTCCATTATGAATTCTTATCTATTTGTTGTTGCATTTGATTTAAGCATGACCGAGTAGTTTATTAACTAGGACGAGGTGTTTTCAATGGTGATTTAGGGTTTTAGATGGTTGAGCCAAATAGGGTATTTATATGTCTTCATCTCTAGGAAATCTCAATGCTTATGCTAAATTGATCACTTAGTCTATAATCTCTAGGTTTAATCTATTCACCGAAAATGATATAGGTTGCTAGAACTACCTTTGATGAGCATTCGGTGGTAACCAAAACGCCATTGATCGTTGCCATTGAATGTGAACATATCGAACCAATGCATTAAAGCTTGTTTACTTCATTACTAAATCCACTCGGAAGTGTAGGTATTTAGGTTGTAGACAAAGATATTGATACATCGCCGAAAGCGGGGCAATATTATATTTATGTTTGAGTTCTAGACGGTGCTCGATTAAACCCTGAATAGATGCTCAACCTTAGTATCCGAAATCACCAAGGAATCATCTCGGCCTAGTGCCTTCATCATCTGATTTTATTACCGATTTTAATCCAAGCACCTGCTCATTTGCATTAAGCACCTGCTCACATCAGTTTACAACTCATTTAATTTATCTTAGCTTTATTTGAAATCTATAAATTCATAGTGTAACCTTGGTCTCTGTGGATTCGATACCTTATATACTACTGCTTTTGCCTGTGCACTTGCAGCATTATTTTGGGTTAAAACTCGAGACATCAGTATACGATCGAGGTGCATGATGGTCCACGACAGGCTGATGGAGCGAGTTGTGGACTATTTGCTTTCAAATTTGTTGAATGCCATGCTCTAGGGTTTCCTTTTACCGTCATGGCCAACATGGACATTCAGGCAGGCAGGGATAAACTTGCGCTCGATATATGGCAGGAGATAAAGCATGATGGCACACAAGAACGAGATTGGTCTCACTTGGATTTCTATGAGGACTAATGCTCTGCTTCGTAATATCTTTTGGTATCCCTAACAAAACTTTAAGGATTGTTGCATATATCTTTTGGTATCCCTAACAAAACTTTTACGATTGTTGCATATATTTTGTACAAACTAATATCCTAATTTTTGCGGGATAAGTTAGTCCTTTTGTTATTTTGTGAACTTTGAAAGTAGACTTCTACTGTATAGTTCAGATGATATAAAATACTGCTCGTCAGTTACTGGTAAAATGCAACAAAAATTGTAAAATGTAACTTCTCACTTAGCAATCAAAATGAAAATCGTAATCGTCATAATATATAAATATGTTAGTAAACCATATCCAATAGCATCCTATAGCATATTGGTTAGATACGGATCCATTCATACGCGGTACTAACAAATGGCTCTGGTTCGAAACGCTGAGTTGACAATTTAATTTTTTCAGGTTTTCTCCTACTGGAAGTCTACTATGGAAGTTTACAAAGGAAGTTTACTACAGAAGGCTACTTGAAAAGGATACTGACAGGAGTCTTGATGATAGTGTAGAGTTCCTGTGCACAGCAGCTTTCAGTATAGACTTCCTGTGCACAATAGGAAAATGTCAACTGTAGACTTCACTACTCTCGAAGTCCTTTACAACCCAACTAAGTCTGATTTGGGTAGTAAATTCGATTTGAGGTTCACTTATCTTGGTTTTATAAAACGTTTGAAAGGCATTAATCAAGTCACGTCTTCTCGTATTACTTTTTGGAAAGGGGCACGTGTCTTCAAGTCTCTACACCAAATGAGACGTCTCTTCATCTATCTATATATACTTATATCCGGTAAACACATCTCTACATCTTTCATCTCTTACTTACATCTCTTAAATCTTCCATTTCCTCTTACAAACACTCTCACCAAAACAAAGGATCCGTTTAGGCAAAGAGTCCGACCAACATGAATCCTATTAAGGCAAGGAAGATTGCGGTTCGCGTGGGTTTGAAGAAAGTAGTGGAAGTCTACCCTAACACGAGGATCCTCGAAGAAGGTAATCCCAATTATTTATTACGGTAACCTTTCGTATTGCGTATGACAAATCAATACGATCTGTTCTTCGATAATACAGGTTACAAAGTTGAGATTCTGGTAGACGTACCATTAGGTACTCCATATGAGGGAGGAGTATTTTGGATTACCTACAGATTTCCGCCCGACTATCCTATGGGGCAACCGAAGGTGAATTTCCGTACCAAAATCTACCACCCCAACATAAGTGCTGAAGGATCCATCTACCATGACATGCTGACATACACGGGTTGGACTCCCGGATTCCACCCACAGAAGGTGGTGAACGCAATTGTCGACCTCATGGCTTCACCAAACTTGGCCTCCAAACCCTTGTCTGACGCAGCCGACTTGTACCTATCCGACAGGACCAAGTTCGAGGAAATTGCTCGCCAGTGGACAGAGGAGTATGCAATGTTGTTCCCTCGATGGTTGTGAAGAGAAGAAAAAAGATCAAAGGAGTTTTTACTTGTTTTAAGTTATTTCCGTTTTTTATTTTATGTTTTTAATTTATTTTGTAAAACTTTTATTTGATGTTTAATTGTTCAACGTTTGCTACCTAATAATAAAGACTCCTTCTCTAAATCTACAAGTGTTTATAGTTTGGTAGTGAAATAACTCATATAAGCATATTACTCTCATGTAATGCTTGGAAGTTTACATTGGAAGTCTCATGTAATATAACTCATACCGAATTCTACATACGAAGTATACATTGGAAGTTTAATTAATAAATATTGTTTGTCAAATTTACCGATGGAAGTTATAACACAAATCTACTACAATACTCTACATCAAAAGTCTACACACGAAGTATACAATGGAAGTTTACGACACATGTCTACTTCAAAAGTATGCTGACACGAGTCTTAATGATATAGCAAACATGTTTCAGAGTGTAGGCTGGTAACTTGTCTTGTTTGTATTAAAAGTTTCAAAGGCAATAAATTAGTGGTTGGCTATAACCGTAGACACGTCTTTTCGCAAACCTTTTTGAAAAGGGTCACGTGAATTGAAGTCAAAAATCACGTCTCTTCGTTGGTCTATAATAACGTCTCTTCGTTGGTCTATATATACCTATTCCCCGTAAACACATTTCTACATCTTTCATCTCTTACTAAAATCTTCCATTTATTCATCCAAACATCCTTCACAAAACAATGGATCCGGTTAAGGCAAGGCAGATTCGATTTCGGTCGAATATGAAGAGCCTAACGAAAGAGTACCCTAAGATGAGGATCGTCGAAGAAGGTAACATTTTATTATTTTAAGGTTTCCATGTCGTATTTGGTATGAAAAATCTTATATGTTTAACGATGATACAGGTTACCATGTGGAGGTTCCTATTAATGGACCAGAGAAAACTCCTTATGAAGGAGGAGTGTTTTGGCTTTCATACACTTTTCCGATTGAGTATCCATTTGGGCCACCAAGGGTGTTTTTCCGTACCAAAATATACCATCCTAACATCAATGCAATCGGGTCCATCTACCATGAGATTCTTAGAATGAGATAGAGTCCTGCGCTCCGCCCGAATGAGGTTGTGAACGAAATCCTCAACCTCTTGGCTTCACCGAACTTGTCCTCAGAGTCTTTGGTGGCTGAAGCGGCCAAAACTTACGTAAACGACAAGGCCAAGTTCTATGAAATTGCACGGCGATGGACGGAGGAGTATGCATGGAGCGAGGTGATGGATGCGAAGAGAAGATTGAAGAAAAAAGGACATAACTTGTTTTAATTTCGGTTTTTATTTCATGTTTTTTTTTATGTTTTCAGACTTTTTTTTTAATTTTTAATTGTTCAACGTTTGGTACATAGACGTACCAAGGTTAATAAAGACGCATTTTACAAATATACAAGTGTTTATAGTTTGCTTGTGATTTATTATCATATTACTCTCATGTAAAACTTCTATGCTGAAGTATACCACCGAAGTATACATTCGAAATCTACGTTGGAATTCTACTCCATAAATATTATTAGGAAAATGTCAGACGCATAAGAACCTAAGTTTTAACCGAGTTGTAACTCTTAATCTACTAAGATATTACAATTTCGGTTTTTATTTCATGTTTTTATTTTATGTTTTCAAACTTTATTTAAATTTTTAATTGTTCAACGTTTGCTACATAGACGTACCAAGGTTAATAAAGACTCATTCTACAAATCTACAAGTGTTTACAGTTTGATTGTGATTTATTATCATATTACTCTCGTGTAAAGCTTTTATGCCGAAGTATACCACCGAAGTATACATTCGAAATCTACATTGGAATTCTACATATAAATATTATTAGGAAAATGTCAGACGCATAAGAACCTACGTTTTAACCGAGTGGTAACTCTTAATCTACTAAGATATTACAGTTGAAAACTTCCAACGGTTTACAACAGCATTAGAAAGGTTTACTACAATGTTCTTAACAACCAACCACAAATTTCTTGTCGGGTTCCTCACCAAACAACACATAGACAATCACAATGGTCATCAAGCTTAGCCAGAAAAAACACACTTTCAAGCACATTCTCAACTTTCCGATTTCCTTTTCACGAATCTTTGCTTCTTCTTTCAGGACTTGTAGCGTGGCATTTGATTCGTTTGCCTCACATTTGGCCTTCCTAATCTCATTTTCTATGCTTGCAATTCTTGGTAAAGCATCTTCAACTTCTTCAAGGACACCATCCTCCACCCACTTAAACAAATGTCCCTAATGCACATCAGAATACCACATTGTGTTACATCTCAACACGCTCTATTTTTAACATAAACAACATTGTACTTACATCTCTTTTGTTTGTCCAAGATTTGGCATGACGTTTGCTGTTGCAACGGAAGAATGGTCTTCCAGGATTCTCCGGCGTCTTAGAAGTAAAGATCGTCACACCTAAGCCGCAAGCACACTTTAACGGTAAACCACGGTCTCCGACAAAAGCCGATGACACAGAACTTGAAGAACTCATTGGAGGAATGCGCACATGTGAGGAATTCCAATATGAGGGAAGAAATTTAGAGAGTAGAGAAATTTGGGAATTTAGGGATTTGATAAGTTGAGAAATTGAGAAATTTGGGAATTAGGGATTGAATCCCGATGTGGGGGATTAAAACGACGTCGTGTTGTGAGCATTTAAACAAAAACATTTGGAATTAAATGGCGCTTTTTTCGAAATTTTTCTCCGTACTAGATAATAACGAATATTATCAAAATTAATGCTTTTATGGCGAAGTATACAACCGAAGTCTACAAACTAAGTATACATTGGAATTCTATTTAATAAAATATTGATTGTCAAATTTAACGATTAAGTTGCGTTAGATAGACTGGTTAACTAGTCACCCATACTTACATGGTACAACTCCTTCTCTTGGGTACGAATTGAAGGGAAAAAAAAAAAAAATTCCGAACACATGTTTGAACATTAGAATAACCTTGATTGAGCACAAGTCCGAACATAAGTTTGAAAAAATAATTTCATTTTTTTCACAAATTTTAACACAAAGTTGTCTATAATAACAACTCAAGACCGGACATGATAGTAGCTTACTTATGAACACAAGTTTCAACACGGTAAAAACATATTTAAAGTCCTTACTACACGGGAAGTCTACAACAGAGGTCTATAATAGATGTTTACAACGGAAGTCTACCTTACACATCTCTCATTCTACACATCTAAGTTTAGTATGACCTGGTTGTCCGCAGTTCGTACAGTTGTACGTGGGGTTCATCTTCCGCGGTTTAGTCCCTTTCCTCATGGCGATTTCAAGCCAAGCTTGCCATCTAGACTTCTTCTTCCGACCTTTTTTACGACCAACTTGAGGAGGTAAGCATAATACATCCTCTTTGGGACCTTTGTAGGTGTCATTGGGTGGCAATATGCTGCCGGCGTAGCTCGCGTATAGATAATGTCTCTCGTAAGAAGGACAAATAACCGTAGACACATCTTGACGACACGAGATTAAAACCGCGTATGCGTGTGAGCAAGGGATCCTCTCGATTTGGAAGACACCACATGTGCATGTACCATGGCCCAAATCAACCATGAAATTACGGTTTCCTCCCCTCACGTAGAATTGGACATTATTGATTCGTTCCGTCGTCATGGAAGCTGTGTAATACTCACGTATATTGAACAAATGTTCAACACCTCGACTATAGCGTGTGGGTCCGCGGTTCGCATCCTCTCGCCTTTTGTAAAACCATCTTCCTAGTTTTGATCGGATAAAGTCCAAAAGAAATGCTATTGGAAATCCTCGAGCTACCTTTAGTGCCGCATTAATTGATTCGGCCATGTTACTCGTCTTGATGTTGTACCTCATTCCCGGAAAGTGCACCCGTGACCACAACTTTGGGTCAGCCTCCTCCAAGTATGTTGCAAGATCCGGCTTTGCATATCGTATAGCGTCCATATATCGGTTATAATCTTCTTCCGTATATGCGTACGCTGCACCTTTGACCAAGTAGATGAGATCTTTCCCCCTATATTTTTTCACTATATTGCATTGAAGGTGGTAATAACAAATGCCACGTGTTGCCTTCGGGAAAACCTTTTCAATCGCGTTCTTTATCGCGATCTCCCTATCCGAAACGATCACCAGTTGGCCTTCCTCCGAGACACACTCACTCAATTTGGTAAAAAACCACTCCCACGAAGCATTACTCTCACTGTCCACAATCCCAAAAGCCAAAGGAAAAATTTGAAAATTAGCATCTTGTGCACATGCAACTAACAAAACTCCCTTGTACTTCCCACTTAAATGCGTCCCGTCAACGACGATGACATGTTAGAGATACTTAAAACCCTCGATTGAGGCTCCAAACGCTAAGAAAAGGTACTTAAACCGGTTTTGTTCATCGACCTCAAGACCGGTTATTGTTCCCGGATTTGCTTCCTTTATTTGTTGGAGATACGATGGGAGACTCTCGTATCTATTTTCCCATGTTCCCCGCACCATTTCACGTGCATAAACTAATGCCCTATATGAAGTAGTATAATCCAATATCATGCCATACATTTGTTTCATAGCATCTTTGATGTGTTGCGGCGTAATTCCATTAATTATTCCAACACGATCATAGAAAAGTTCTCCAATGTATTTGGCGGTAGCAGGTTTGCGGTGCTTCACGCGATCATCACGTGAACATGTATGGACATTGATATACTTTGTCACCCAAAACCGTTTGCTTCATTCTTTACAGCCGCTCTTAACCTCCACTGGCATCCTTTCACGCAACAAATGGCCATAAATAGAGTTGGTTCAGACTTGAGTACCTTATATGCAAATCGTAGCATAACACAAGTTAATTGCAATTCTCGAACTAGCTCCACCTTGCTACCAAAACTTTGGGACACTCGTATGTTATCGGACCATGTGAACATACTCGAACGGCCAGCTTGAACGTCGAAGGAGATATCCTCTCCATCTTCGTCTTTAACTTTTTCATACTCACTGTAATCATCATCGATATTTTCTCCGTACTCGTCTTTAACACCCTCTTCTTTCACTTCATCTTTTTTCACTTCATCTTTTTTCACTTCTCCATCATTACACTCATCATACTCATCGTTTTGTGAATTTTCATCTTCATCATTTCCTTCATCCTCGTCTGTATATTCATCTCCGTTGATATCGGTTTCCATCTCAAACCGGGTTGATACACAAAGACGTATCATACATGTTCTACTTAGCTCCATCAAACTAAGTACTTGTCTATCGTTTGTGATGTGCATCGGAGGTGTGTCATGAGGCATATCTTGAAGCATTGAACTAGGTAATGCATAAGTGAGCTCCACCACCTCCATTTTGTGTAGGTTATAATCATCTTGTGCCATTTCGACAAGTTGTCTATGTGTAAAACCATCGCCCAAGATAAACATTCTCCCTCCTTTACGGATATCCACCTCAAAATGTCACGTACCATCTTTCATAATCCAATATCCATAAACAACAGGTATTTGAACAACCATCTGTCAATAAAAAACATATGAGTCTTAGTAAGGAACAATTGAAAATCAACCGTTGACTTCCCGTGTACACTTCCAATCAGCCAAACGGAAGTCTACGTTGAATGAGCTAACTAGTCACCAAATTCGAAATTTAGATTTACCCCATCAATATTAGTCTTAAATCTGTCAAACTTACACGGATGATAGACACATAGGTACCACACATGTGAGAGCAAAAAAAACATCAAATCTCTTTCTAGAATGACATATAATTAGCTTTTAAAAATGATTGTGTATTGTAGACTTCCGCTGTAGACATCCGGTTTGTCTGTATACTTCCCGTGTACACTTCCAATCAGCCAAACGGAAGTCTACGTTGAATGAGCTAACTAGTCACCAAATTCGAAATTTAGATTTACCCCATCAATATTAGTCTTAAATCTGTCAAACTTACACGGATGATAGACACATAGGTACCACACATATGAGAGCAAAAAAAAACATCAAATCTCTTTCTAGAATGACATATAATTAGCTTTTAAAAATGACTGTATATTGTAGACTTCCGCTGTAGACATCCGGTTTGTCTGTATACTTCCCGTGTACACTTCCAATCAGCCAAACGTAAGTCTACAGGGGGGTACTTTTGCATTTTAGGCAAACGCTTTGCAGACATCCAGGGATGTCTTCACAGCCGTAGACTTTCCTGGAAGTCTGCAAAGGGTAGTTTTGCATTTGACCACATGTTTGACTTTTTTTGGCAGACTTCCCTGGAAGTCTGCACAAAAACAGGGGGTAGTTTTGCATTTGACCAAATTTTGACTTTTTCCACAGAAGTCTGCAAACAAAAGAAGACTTCCTAGGAAGTCTTCACGGAAATGTAGACTTCCTATGAAGTCTTCACGGAAATGTAGACTTCCTAGGAAATCTGCAACGAAAGTCGGCATCCGTACAAGGTACTTTTGCAATTGACGAAAGTCCGCAAATGGAATGTCAACTTCCCTGGAAGTCTGCAAAAAATAAAGGGTAGTTTTGCATTTGACCAAATTCGTAGACTTTAGTAGTAGACTTCCTAGGAAGTCTACACTGTCTTCTGAAAGTCTGCAAATATTGGTCAATGTTTTACTTTTTTGGTCAAATGCAAAACTACCTCTTTTTCTGTGCAGACTTCCAGGGAAGTCTACTTTCCGATTTCCAAATGCAAATCTACCCTTACTTTTTTGCAGACTTCCAGGGAAGTCTACACAAAAAGTCAAATCTTTGGTCAAATGCAAAACTAACCCCGTCTACGTGGCACTGTTTTTTTGTTTCCAAAGGAATCATGCAGACTTCCTAGGAAGTCTACTTCGTATATTTTACAAAAATAGTCAAATGCAAATCTGCCCTCTTCGTTGACTTCTGGAAGTCTACACATAAAGTCTACGAGTTTCAGATCTGAAATCTCTAAATTTTTTTTTTTGATTACCTTTTCACACGTTGACCTCGTATTTTGCCTCTTCCAGTCCCCGGAACTTAGAATTCTAACAGTTATTGGTCTCGTAAAGCTAGATTTGCGAGAAATCAATCCGTTTTTGATAAAATATTTTCTAAACGAAACTTTGCAAGATTTATGGATGAAATTGTAGAGGATAAGAAAGGAAAGAGGTTATAAGCATTAAATCAGACCATTAAGAGCTCAAAAATCGGTTGTTGAGCCATTAAGAGCTCAAAATTGGTTGTTCATGGTGGTTGGAAAATTGATGAAGATGACATTTCGGTAATTAAGTTGATTTTTGTGGGATTATTTAGACTTTTCATCTTTCATTGGAAATCTACGAAACACAAAAGGAAGTCTACGTAATGGCAGTTTTGTAAATAAATGAACTGTTTAGTGGCAAAGACTCAAAAAATAGAAGAGAGAGAAAGAGGGGTGTAGTTTTGCAATTGACCAAGAAAAAAGGTGCAGATTTGAAAGAATCCCTTGTATTTTTAACTTTAAATAACTAAGTTTTTTATTTAACCAGTAATTTCATATTAACAATGTTACTAATCAAAAGCCATAATAAAAAATGACTAAAAACTAAAACAATATGATTAATAGAAAAGAAAATGATTAATGTTAAAATAACAGAATATTTAAAGTAATTTGATAAGATATTCTATTTATATGTTAAAAACTAAATAGTTTTGTTGTTTGGAAATTTATAAGATGGAGTTCCTTGTTTATTTTCCTATGTTTAATAAGATGAGTAGTTCTTATTATTATTGATATTTCATATTAGAAAATATCATGCCTTAGATCATGTGAGGTAGTTCTAGTCGATAGGTGCTTAGAGACGTTTAAGAATTGATTACTCTAGGTGTGACACCTCGGTTTCAGAGCGTATATGGTAATATACGATACATGGGGATAGGCTTAAAAGAATTAATTTGGCTACCTATATCACCAAAGTGCACTTATCTTTGCGGTCACAAGTCTTGAGAGAACTCCAGAGTTAAGCGTTTTGAGCTGGAGTAGTTTCAGGATGGGTGACCTACTGGAAAGTCGTGTGAGTGAGGTCATAACACGAGGAAAGATCGCGTGGTGATTTGCAGGGTTAGTAAATATGACTTCAGAGCCTCCCGGACTAACGCACCGACCGCCAAACATGGTGGGCCCACGAGCTAAGAGTGGACGGGGGCCCATGGGAGGGGCGGTCGGGGTGTTACAAGTGGTATCAGAGCTAACCCTGGCATCTGTGAAGAGTCAGTTGTCGGGGTGACGATCTTAGTATGCGCAACGAGGACATTACAATTTGTTAGTGGGGGTGATTGTAACACCCCAGTTTCAGAGCATATATGGTAATATGCGGTACATGCAGAGAGGCTTAAAAGAATTGATTTAGCTATCTATATCACCAAAGTGCACTTATCTTTGTGGTCACATGTTTTGAGAGAACTCCAAAGTTAAGCGTGCTTGAGCTGGACTGCTGGAGTAGTTTCAGGATGGGTGACCTACTGGGAAGTCATTTCCTGTATCGTGTGAGTGAGGTCAAAACACGAGAAAAGATCGCGTGGTGATTTGCAGGGTTAGTAAACATGACTTCAGAGCCTCCCGGACTAACGCACCGACTGTTGGACATGGTGGGCCCACGGTCTTGAGAGTGGATGGGGGCCCATGGGAGGGGCGGTCTGGGCATTACAATAGGGACTGCGGTCCCGAATAACTCATTTATTTCAGAGATGTGAGTTCTCCAGAGGAGATGTGAGTTCTCCAGTATACTTACATGGGATGTGAGTTCTTAGGATAGGTAGCGAGGGATGTGTGTTCTCTCGCGGGGATATGAGTTCTCTAGATTTTTGCGAGGGATGTGAGTTCTCTCGCGGGGATGTAAGTTCCCCATATTATTGTGAGGGATGTGAGTTCCCTTACGGGGATGTGAGTTCCCTAGATATCGTTGGCTTGAAGGATGCGTCACGAGAGTGCAAGCGATATTAAATGAGTTAAGAGTAATCAATATCTGAAAACGTAGATAAGCATGAGACCGGATGTGGGCCTCAGAGATCGGGTATGGATCTCAGTTTATTTTTGACCAGGTAGGTTCAGTGTGATGGTCTTAGTAGGCAGTTGTGTTGGGATTCGAAGTCGAATCCAGATTAGTGGGGGAGAATTGTAATATCCGCAAACCAAATTTTGGAATTTTGGTGCGTCTGTCAAGCGACACCGTGTGTGTGTCGATTGACACAATGTTTTACCGAGGGTCGATCGACACGGTCTTGGTGTTGCTCAACACTTGCTGCAGAAATTAGAACCGTTTCAATTTTAATCGTCGATTTTGCTCGGTTATGGGGAAAAACCTAGGGTTGCTCGTATATAAGTCCCTAGGAAGTCGTGGCCGTGTTTCTTTTAGATAAAAACGCAGAAAGCCTTAGTTCGAGAAAAGATTCACGAGAGAAGTGAGATTTTTGAGAGTTTTTTTATGACTCGATTATTCGTTGAACGTAGAGGAATCATTTGTCGGTTCTTCCTTGACGTTTCAGCAAGCGAATGAGTCAGTGTGATCCATGTGATCGTGATTGTTGAGGCTCGACTCATTTTCCCTTTTGTTCCTAAAAACCGAGGTGAGTTGTGACCGCGGTATATAGGCTATGATGATGTTTTGTTGCATTTAATTAATTGATTGTATGGTTTCGTGTGATCATATTGCTGTATGGATATTGTGTTCGTCATGTTTATTGTAGGTTTACGACTCGTGTAACCAGTATCGAGTCTCGAAAGGAGAATGACTCGATTCTGCTTTACAGTGAGACGTGTCGATTGACACTAGGAGGGTGTCGCTCGACACAAGAGTTAGCCATGTGTCGTTCGATACCAGACTTTGGGTCATGTCGATCGACGCCTTCGTGGTGTCGCTCGACACGCAGTCTGAGTTACCTAAAATGTGTTAAGTTTGAAAGTTATGTGTTGAGATGGATTATAATGAGTGTTGCAATGTTTATCTGAGCCTGCTTGTTACGCCAGTAGGCAGGATGAGCAACTCACTAAGTATTTATAAAATACTGATGCAACTCGTTTTTCCATGTGTTGTAGGTAAAGGGAAAATATGATCGCCGAATCAAGGCATAGGAAGAGGATGATAGAGATTTATGTTTTTGTTGATAGTCTAGCAAACCAATTGTGTTAGGTTGCTAGATATTCATTCCTAGAATTTTTATTGGAAATTGAATTATGTTTTGGATTTGATTCTTGAGTATTTATTGGATTTTGTATTCCTGAGAATTTCAGCTTGTTTGTGTTAGAATTATAGTCGTAGAGGATTAATATTTATGAGAATATTAATCTGGACTATTTATATATAAAAAAAGCTTGGTTGTTTGAAGCTGTCTCTTGGTCCTGCTCTTGGTGGACATACCCCTCTAGGTTTTCTTGTAGAAAGTTGGTTATAGTAGCAGGTGGGAAATATGCTTCAAGCTTCATTTTATCCAAACGAGCTTCAACCCACTCTTTGAATTGCCCGGGTAGCAGGTGGGAAATATGCCTCTAGCTTCCTTTGTTTACGTTTTGAGCTTCTAACATCCTTACTTAACTTCTTACGCTTCCGCTTAGGGAGTTTTGGTTCAACAGTTACATTGTCACCCTCCACATCGTTCACAACATGTCGTTCCGGTTTAACAATGTCTAAAACATTATAACCACCATGCAGTCACCTTCTGCGTTGTGGTTATACCCAGCCGGAAATTCACCACAAGGTAGACCAGAGACTTCCCTAAACTTCTCCAGGACGAATCTCATAGGCTAACCACCAAACACAGTTCACAATTCGCACTTCTTCCGAGTAATCAACTGTCGACTTAGCAAAGCATGTATGAGTTTGCAGGAAATGGAGCAGCGATTGACAGAAAGATTGAATAGAACGCCAAGAGAAGAATTTTGAATGGTTTCGAACTCCTCAGATCCATTCAAAACATCACGAACAAATGTAAGCAGATTTGGCTTCGAGTAAACATTTAGCCTGGAATTTGGGTATCGGGCGGTCGCAAAAAGTATGTCTGGTAAACGCAGATGAGTACTCCCGCCGCTTCCATCGCATGAAAAATAAGTTGTCAGACGCGAACTTCCCAAACCACTAAAGATTAACATATATGATGAAACAAACTTTCTTCTGAACAGCGGTCATTAAACTCCATATCCACGACGTCTTGTTGAGTTTCACACTGAAGGAGAGAGATGGCTCCTAGAACTCAAATTTGGAGACCGCGGCTAGTTCAATTTCAGCGAACTGTAAAATTAGGGTTTACAAGGGTAAGTAAAAAGGGAACGTGAAAAAGTGTGAAATGTTTCGTAACCAAATGGAGTTAAAAGGTAATTACTAACTAGTTAACCAGTAACATCAAAGGAAAGACTGTTATATTTTTTTAACACTAAAAAAGTATACTTGCCGCGGGAAATGTCACACACTTCTTAAAAAGTATTTCAACAAGTAAATAACTCACAACTTGCTTAAAGAGAATTGACATCTAAAAGTAGAAAGTGCAACATCTTTACTGTTAAATAATATAATTTAAAACTAACACAACGTAGTTATAGATAAAGTAATGATTTTTTAATTTAAGTACTAATCTTTATAAATCATGTCCGCCGCAACTATTAGTTTCCTAGTAATGAAAATAAATATCCCACATAACACACGAATACACGATCCTTGGACCTTGATGAGATGTTAATTAAAATAAGATAATTACTTTTTGGTAAACCGCCTCCATAACTAGATTTCTTGCTAGTTCATAATTTCTTACCATTAATTTAATATCATCTTCCTGAAAGTTCAATTAACCATTCCCAGAAATATGATGGAGTATAACTTTGGATTAATACAACTGAAGGAAATATATATTTAATGGTTGTTTTGTTTTTGACTTCTCAATTTATTGGTCCATGTGGTCGGTTCTAACTATTTCTGCATGTATACACAAATATTTTCGGTTAGGGACATTTGTTGTAAAATATTATTAGATCAATAAATAAATATAAAAGAATTGAATATTTTTGTTGAAGTTTAATATATGTAGGTGTGATCTTTGGGGGTTGTTTTGTTTTTTTGCCAAACATTCTTCTTAGATGAATCCGAATACCTCGTATTGGTCCCAACCAAATAGTAGTTTAGTTTAGTTTAGTTGAAGTTGGGTTACACCAAAAATATTATTTTATTTAATAATATTAAATTACAGTAGCCAAATCCAGTCTGAAATAAATTTCATTTATCTGTTATTACATGTAGAAATGAACATGTACATATGTGAATGTTGTATATTAAGGTCATCATCTTCTATACTGCTGTAAAAAATAATGCATTATCTAAATTATACTCCCATTCAATTGCCATTAGTTAGTTAACTAAATAGCATTATAGCTTATAGTAACCACATTGCTTTAACAAACAAACTGTTTGATATTTTTTGTTCAATTTGAAAATAATAGTACGTGTTTTTCTTCATTTAATGGCAAGTATGAAAACCATCACATACTCATAAATATGCAATAATCAATAGTATAATACAGAACAATACTTGTATATACCCCTGGGGTGTATATTTGTATCCACCCCTCTCTCCTATGACCAATCATTCTTCCACGTAAGAAGAGAGTTAAAATTGAAAAAAAAAGTAAATAGGGCATTACAAAAGAACAATACTTGTATATACCCCTGGGGTGTATATTTGTATCCACCCCTCTCTCCTATGACCAATCATTCTTCCACGTAAGAAGAAAGTTAAAATTGAAAAAAAAAAGTAAATAGGGCATTACAAAATAAAAGAAGGAAAAAAGAAAAAAAGGAAAAAAAGGCCTCGTTACAAAAAAAAAAAAAAATTCACCGTATAACTCTCGTCATCTTCTCCTCAGAGAGACGACATAATCACAGGACTGAATCGGATCACGTATATGTTTTTGATCAAATCTTTTCGGTTTCACTCTTTTTTTGTTCTTCATCATTATGATTGATTTTTGAATTTTACTATATAATTGCTACTTTATCGTAATTGTCGACATGATTTATATGATCATTTAAGTGCAGATTGCAATGGAAAGAAATCATTTAACTGGTCAAGAAATTGTTCCCGCTAGTCAGTACGGATCTAGTTTGCAAGTATCAGGTGAATCTAGTTTGTTAAGTCAAAATTCGGATGTGTTTTTATTAGAGGGAAAAGATGTTGCACTTAGTGATAACGATGATTCACTCAGTGATGACGATGCTTCATTCAGTGATTTCGACGATTCTCATCAAACCGAAGATGTTAATGCTTCAGAGGCAAACGTTGAAAACGAGAAGAAAGATGAACTTTGTATTGGAATGGAATTTAGTTCTGATGAGGCTGCATATACAGCTTATAAAAAGTATGGAGCCAATCATGGTTTCGACGTAAGGAAACATCGGACGTCGAAAAGAAAAGATAAGCTAGTAAGGATTGTTTATGTATGTTCAAAAGAGGGGTTTAGAAAGGAAAGGGTCGAGAAATCTTATTCACGACCAATCACAAGGTGTGGTTGTAACGCTCGCATGTCTTGCTACCTCCAGGTTAACGGAAGATACAAGATTAAGTCTTTCGAGCCAAATCATAACCATGATTTAGTGAAGACACCTATGAAGAATTTGCTGAAGGGAAATCGGGAAATCTCTATCCCTCAAAAACAACATGCTGATGATGCCGAGATATCGGGAATTTCAGCAAAAGCAACTGTTGACATGATGAGTAGAGAAGTAGGGGGCGAGAAAATCTGGGTTTTATGGAGAAAGACTATCACAATTACATATACCGTAAGCGAATGGAAGCAATGAAAAAGGGAGATGCTGGAGCAGTTTTGGAGTACTTTCAAAAAAAAAAAGAAGATAATGCATCTTTTTTTTACTCAATGCAACTTGATGAGGACGACATGATCACTAATATCTTTTGGGCAGATGATCGGTCAATTAGTGATTACAATCTTTTTGGAGATGTCGTTTGCTTTGATACAACTTATAAAACCAATGAATATGGCAGACCTTTTGCTCCATTTGTCGGGGTCAATCATCATAGGCAAACTGTTGTGTTTGGTGCTGCTCTCTTATATGATGAAACCACAGAGTCTTTTGAGTGGCTTTTTCAGACTTTTCTTGGAGCAATGTCTAGAAAACAACCAAGAACAATTCTTACAGACCAATGTGCAGCAATGGCAAATGCAATAGAGAAGGTGTTCCCTGAAACAAAACATAGGTTATGTGTTTGGCATATTTACCAAAATGCTGCGAAGAGGTTGAGTAGTGTATTCCACGAAAAAGACCAGTTTGCCACAGACTTTGGAAACTGTGTATATGACCATGAGAATGAAACAGATTGGTTATCGGCATGGAGTGATATGCTCGAGAAGCATGAATTGACAGAGAATACATGGTTGAAGAATTTGTTTGAGCTGAGACAAAAATGGGCAAGGGTATATGGTCGTCAAACTTTTACAGCAGATATGATGAGCACACAACGTAGTGAAAGTATGAATAATACTTTGAAAAAATACTTGAGGTGCAGTTATAACTTGTTGCGCTTCTTTAAACACTATGAGAGAGTGTTGGATGATCGGCGATTTAAAGAATTAACTGCTGACTTCGGTATGATGCATACCTCGCCGGTATTATCTGCTCCTGTAGAGATGTTGCAACATGCAGTGGGCGTGTATACACCAGAAGTGTTTACCTTGTTCCAGAAGGAATACACGGCTATCGGTGATTATGTTGCCAAAAAGGTCAGTAAATCTGAGACAGTCTATGAATACAATGTATCTTTTCGTGATGTTGGACAAGAGCATTTGGTTAGGTATCTCCCTGCAGACCAAACGATAGATTGTAGTTGCATGAAGTTTACTTTTGCTGGGATTTTATGTCGTCATGCATTGAAAGTGTTGGCCAAGAAGGATGTTAGAAGAATTCCACCTACCTACATTCTGAATCGATGGAGTAAAGAAGCAAAAGCACGGACCATATCTTATTATCACTCATCGACACCTAATGAAACATTTAATCAATCGATTGGAAAACGATATAGTCATATATGTCGTACTTTCCGTGAGATTGCATCCGTTGCTGCTGAACATAGCGAACTAACATTGTGTGCAGATGAAGCTGCCTTTCAGTTGCTTGAAAAATTGGTAAAGAAGAAAAAGGAACTTGTGAAAGCTAATAAATGGATGTCCCATACTTCAAATGTTGAACTTGTGGAAGAAGAAGAAGAAGAAGAAGAAGAAGTTCTACATGCACGTGGAATAAAAAGAAAAAATCCTCCTGGACGACCAAAGAACAAAAAAGTCGGACCACATGGTCGATATTTGAGTGCTCTTGAAACGAAAAATCGTGGTTCATCAAAATCATCAAGTACTGCTACAACAAAGAAAAAATTGTCATTTGAGGTATTTGATATTTAATTTTTTTTTTTATTTATGCTCTGTTTTGATTGAAATGTGACTTAATTACTAAATGTGTTATAGGACTCAAGTCTTATACCTCCTGATACCCAGTTATCTGTTGCTACCACTAATCTGACCTTACATAATGAGCCATCTTTCTCACAACTGCTCCAGGTAAATATTTCATTCTGTCTACTACTATTTATGTTTGAGTTATATGTCAATATTTAATAATTTGAAGTCCTCTATTTTGTAGGACATTGACAAGAGTTATGGTGGCTCATCTTGAAACTATGTTATTTTAAATGTGACGTTTATGTTTTTATATATTAAGCTTACCTTCAAAAACCCATATTTGATGGAAGATAGTACATGTTTTCTTTCTTACTTTTGGTGTTTCAAGTACCTGCAATATGCAGAACATAGTTTGGATGTTTTTTTTAATTAATATTATCTTTCTCTCTGTTGTGGATTAACCTAAGATTACAACTATGATCAATCCTAAGATATTACACAACCAGTTTCTTATCTCGCACAAAAATATAAGCAATTTATAAAATACGACTACATCTTCTTCTCCTTTCCTTGCTCTCCTTATTATCTTTCTCCTTAGCATCACGCTCTGCTTTGATATCAGCTTCTCTTCTCTGTAAAGCCTCTTTCATCATGAGTTGTTTAATTTTCTCTGCTTCCTTCATTGCCAATTCATAGCTCTGTTTTATTGCCAATTCATATCTCAGCTACAACCACAACAAAAACCAATAAGAACACAGGATGTTAATACAAAGTGTCTACACATCTCCTGAACATGTTTAAGCTCAGCTTCTCTATCTCAAAACTCAGATTCACCTAACACAGTTCACATCCAAATTTTAGTTTTGATTTTGAAAAAAATGAAAACCAAAGAAAAACAATCGATTGTCTCTTAAGCAAATATTGATACTAAAATTGAAAACCAAAGAAAAACAATTGATAGTCTCTTAAGCGAGGATCCCCAACCTTCTCAGGCTTGTGCCTAAATGTAAATCGTTGAGCCATAAGCTCAATCGCAACTCAGATTCGAACCTGGCTCGCAAATCAATAATTTTTAATCCCAAATTTAGCTGTCTGAAGAAGAGAAGTACCTCAAATTTCCAGAATTATTTTGCTCTAATTGAAGCGTACGACCGATTCGGAGTGAATAGAGCTTGCTCGAGCACCGGACTCATGCCGGATTTCGCTGTAGAGCACGAAGCCGAACAGAGGACGGGCTGCAATAAGCTTCGCCGTCTCTAATGAAGACAAAGGGTATTCGAGGACGAAGAAGATGAATAAGAATTGAGGAGTGAATGAGTGAAGAAGATGAAAACCTTCTTTTTCTCCATCCTGTGATTATGTCGTCTCTCTGAGGAGAAGATGACGAGAGTTATACGGTGAATTTTTTTTTTTTTTTGTAACGAGGCCTTTTTTTCTTTTTTTTCTTTTTTCCTTCTTTTATTTTGTAATGAACAATACTTGTATATACCCCTGGGGTGTATATTTGTATCCACCCCTCTCTCATATGACCAATCATTCTTCCACGTAAGAAGAGAGTTAAAATTGAAAAAAAAAAGTAAATAGGGCATTACAAAATAAAAGAAGGAAAAAAGAAAAAAAAAGAAAAAAAGGCCTCGTTACAAAAAAAAAAAAAATTCACCGTATAACTCTCGTCATCTTCTCCTCAGAGAGACGACATAATCACAGGATG